>LAPY01000159.1:74085-84360 GCA_000970635.1 Eragrostis tef | reverse complement strand
AGGCCGCTGGTTCCGAGTCCGAGCCACGCCAACGTAAGATCGAATGGCAGTTGTTTGGGTAGCTGGCTGCCTCTGCTGACCGGAAGGGGTTTCTTCTTCACTGAAGACGAGCTGGACTCGGGCGTCTCCGTCTGACGGTGATGCGCGGTCGCTCCAGTCGTCTGGAACTCTGGATCTGTGTTGGAAATTTTCCAGCCCGTTTTGTTAATTTGTGAACGAGGTAGAGAAGCTGGGGACCGGGAAAATTAGCAGCACAAGATTCAGGATCTAGAGAGAGAACGTGACAGCTGGCGTTTTCGAGCACCGGCACAACGTTCCGTTCTCGATCAGTTTGCTCTGTTCTCAGTTTCTAGGCGCCTCTGACGTTGACCTATGCAAGTCGTTGTTGCCTTGTGCTATCCGGATCCAGTATTAAGATGCCAAATCGTACTGCAGATACAACGTGTGTTTATTCGCAAAAAAAAAAGATGAATCCTGTTTCGGGTGTTGTTTAGATTTCCCGTTCTATAAATTTGTTGGGAGTAGTACACCACGCAGTTTAAATAGAAGCATGCACGTCCCACTGATAGGGCATAGCTTAGCATACATTACGAGTTGCACGCTGCTTCCTGGACTCCAACCGGGAGCAGGTAGCTAATAAGCACATGTGGCGTTAAAATACTGCAATCAACACAATCACGGATAGCTAATGAAATGTCTTCATGCATGCTAAATACAATCATGAGATGCCTAATAATCTATGTGCGTGTGTGTATAAGTCACTCCCACTTTCCATTTTTTTTGGTTTGGTGGATGCACGTCATGACGACAGACAAGTGCAGCGTACGTAGCAGGAGGATCAGGGTAGAATAATGCCGGCGATCTCGCTCGATCTGCAACAACGCGCTCGACCAACCGGCAGGATCACCGAACCAACTCATAAACACATTTTTCCCCTGGCACTAATAAACAGCCATGACGCCACCTGTTGTCGGGTGGCCGTGATGATTTCAGCCTCTATGTACTTCTGTGCCTTTTCCGGCACCCATCATCGTGGCCTCAAGCACGCACGTGGAAGTTGTGCTGCACATGCTGCAGTTCTCAAAGTGATGTCCTGATGCGTGCTGATCAATGTGCTCCTGCTTGTGATGCACATGCTGCATTTCTCGATGACACGTGGTGCTTTACTTAAAATCAGAATCAGATAGTTGTGCGGCGAAAATGCTACGCGAGTAAGAGTTCGAATGGAACTGAAATATTCTTTGTGTTGCGTAAGAATGAATTGTTCATAGTTGAATCGTACTAGAAGTTTAAATAGGTAGGCTGATTCAAAAGCTGCCCGATTTGCTGACTCTGGAGCAGGTCTCGCCGAATGGTTCGAAAACGTACCCTTTGGATGTCGTGCACGAAAATCGTCCAAAAGCATGGTCAAATGCATGCTATGTTCCAGAAATTAAATTGTCGCATGCCCTTTGATATATCTGCGTCTTCGTCTTCTATTCTAGACCAGGTCAGTATCTTCATCTTGTTAATTTGAAATGGCTAAACATACACTTTTACGAAATGCAATTAAAGATCGACTAAGTTTTTTTTTTGCGACAAAAAGTTCGACTAAGTTGCTTAAGGCGTTCGCTGCTTTCTTTATCTACTTTTGCCTACATTTCAAGTTTCTTTATCTACTTTTATCCGTACGTTCGAAGTTTTAATTAGTCACGGGAGTTGGGGAAGGTTGACATGCCTGCAAGGTTGCAACGTGCCAAGCGTAGCCTAGAGGGTTTGACTGTTTTGTTTTCTCCGGGGTTGACCTTCCCTAGTTGCCCACCAAATATTTCCATGTTAGAATGGGGTGGGTCAACTTCAACGTTGATTTATGCTAGCCTTTTGGTCCTCCTTGCCCTGCTTTTATCCCAGCGGCCTTTGCCTGCATGGCGCATCATGCAGGTCAACGCCAGCGCACGCATGGAACGGGTTTGGTAGTGGTGCCTGGTGCGGAATTGTGTTGCCAGGCCGCCATCTGGAGACCGGCGACCATGCAAACGGAGAATAGTGTCTGGGAGAAGAACACCGACGACGTTTTAGAGGTCAAACTCAAACACCGGGTTCCAAGCATGGCGTGTAGGTCAAACCGATGGAGCATCCGTTGGCGCCGAACTATGTTGCGGTCAACGCAGCTTCGATCGACACCGACTTGATCGGTCGTCTCCAGCAGGGCTGGGTCTGACGCAAAAGCTTTCGGATGACATCGCAGCTGTAAATTAATTTTGACAACATTGCTTTCTTTTCTAAAGCACTTCACAACATTGTTTTCTTCGGGAATTCATAGTCAAAACTTATCAGGTTTGCTCAAAGCCAGGTAAGATTTGTTTTTCTGCTGTGATGGTCACACGTGCTAGTGATTAAAACTAAAGAAGGTAACGTTTTCTTCGTCATGCTAGAGTCTGTCAAAACACGAGTGGAAAAGGAGCGTGTCTTCTTTTTTTTTTCTTCTTTAGAACCAGTGGTAGAATTCCGTACTTGTGTGTGGCGAGTGGCCTAAATAGTGCACGTTGCTGAGCCCAAAACGGCTCAGCCATACAAATACTCACAGCCCAACTTGACCAACTATGTTAAGAGAGTAGCGCGAGGAAGGCCTGGACGGCCATTTCGGCGCACCAAAATCAGTGAGGCCAGCATTATCCCAAGCCCAATACGCTGACAACGTTCAACGGCCCAGAATTCACGACGTACAATTGCATCACACTCTCTCTGTCTTTTCCCACGACGAGCTCGATTCGTCGACCCGTTCCGCCGTTCCCCTCCGGGCTCCGGCCTTCTCCCCCTCCCCGCCGGATCCGAGCCCGGGTGCCCTGAACCCTAGAGCTCGCCCCCTCCCCGCGGCGGCAATGGAGGACGAGGAGATGGAGAAGAAGGTGCAGCAGTACCTGCAGCGCAAGGGTTTCCGCCTCGCCCCATCGCCCCCTGGGCCGCCTCCCAACGTCCCGTTCCCGAGGTAGGTTCCGCCTGCTGCCACCCCCTCCCCCGCCCCCGGTAGCTCTTCGGGTTCTGAGGTCGGCTGCGTGCTCGAAACTTCCACGCCGATGACGTCGAGTACACGTAGAGTGCTTGTTGCCATTTGTCCATGGGGTAAGATTGGTGCGCTTTTAGAGGATTAATTGTATATACTTTTGCGGTAATTCAGAGTTCTCAGTGAAAGGCCCAGTGCCGTAAGCGGCGGCCACCTGGTTGCGTTCTCTATTTCTTATTACTAACTAATAATTGTGAAAAAGGCTACAGTTTAGGTATCGAGTTGGTGAAGACCTTTTTTGGTTTGCCACAATTAGTTCTCAGATTATTTCCCCGACCCTTTAGGGGGTCTATCTATATTTGTTGTGTGGAGAGGGAGAAATGTGATACATGATGTTTTAGAAGTGAAGATTATGGTTTTATAAAGGAAGGGGATGGATAAATAGTAGTAATTTTTCTTTGCAAATCTCCTATTGGAATTCCTGTGACTCCCAGTCTATGGAGGCCAGACTGCTCTGCTGGGAAATAAATTAAATGAAAGAAAGAAACTTTATTCAGTTTGCTGATCCTTCGGTGACCTTTTATCCTGTAATGACGAACTGTTGCCATGGCTGCGTATGCTTATTTGTTTTTATTTGTGTCTGTCTGTTTAATCAGATGTTACGCGTACTTAAGTAGTACAAATTTACGTGCTTAAAATCATAAATTCAGATTTGAAGAGTTAATAAAATGCTCCCATGCGCTTTGACTGCTTGTATTTTAGCCAAATGGTTGTCCAGAAATGTTTTAGTGAACAGGGATGATATTTAACTGGACTTGCTTTATGTTTAGAACAAATCAACGTTTTCCTTTAATTTTCCGAACAGATTGGAAAATGTTGTCATTTGAGTGAAATCAGTGTCAGAAGCATATACTCATTGTGTCGATTGCCTCATTTTGCTATGGTATTGACTTGCAGTATGCCTGGAGGCTATGTAAGCTATCTCCAAAATGGTCATTGTTATTTCCCGGCACCATGGCCACCCCAGGGCAAAGTGACTCTGGCGGAACCAGTTTCTAGTTCAACTCAACACTTTGCACTGGGTTCAAATACCAAACCTGTCATTAACATTGATGATGGAGATGATATTAGGACTGAGAAGCGCCTGGGTTGGACGCCAGAGGAAGACTTGAGATTGGTAAGTGAAAGCATAAAGCCTCCCTTTCACCATAAACCAAAGCAGCCTCTGATCTTGTATGCTTAATTGTAGGTGAGCGCCTGGTTGAAAAAGTCGACTGACCCAATCAATGGGAATGGCAAGAAAACCGAGCAATATTGGGGAGCTGTACTTGCAGCCTACAACAGCGATACACCTACAAAACGGCATAGGCAAAAGAAGCATCTGAAAGATCGATTTCAAAGGATTAAGAGAATGGTCTGGTTTTTCTGCAATTCCTGGAAGAAGGCCACCTCAGAAGATTGTAATGGACAATCAGAAGTTGACTTGAGAGATACGGCTCTGAAATATTATTTGGATGACTATAATGAAGGTCCATTCACAGTTATGCACTGCTGGAAGGCTCTTCGTGATGAACCCAAGTGGCATGCCGTTATGGAGGAACTTGAGAAATCGAACAAAAGGAAGTTAGGTGATGATGGGGAGGTGGGGAACAGCACTCCTGTGAGTGAAGAGACTGGGGACAAGGAATGCCCACCAGAGACGAAAGAAGCGAAGAAACATTGCAATGGCAAAAGCATGGTCAGGACTGATTACTATGGTTTGAAAGAGGATATGAAGAAGTTCTTCAAAATTCAGGCTGCAGCTAAAAGACGCCATGAAGAGTTCATGGAAGTCCAGCAGCGCATTTCTAATGCAAAGGTCGAGGCAGCGAAGCTCAAGAGGGAGACTGCTATGCTGAAAACATACAAATCTTTCATGACCATGGACACTAGGGAGATGTCTGGGGAGATGAAAGCTGAGCATATGATGGGCTTAAAGGTTTTGAGGGAGAAGTTGTTTGCCAATACTAGTTGAGGTACCTGCACTATCCACACACTTTAGTTTTAGTATGATTTGAATCTGATATAGTAGTGTGGTGTGTGGATCAGATCTAGTTTTAGTATGATTTCAATCTAGCTATTTACAGTCTATTTAGGCATAGCTACCACTAAGTTCGTCCGTGATTTGCAATATCCAGGGGTTCCATGGCCTGTGTTGACGATGACTAAGCTCCATCCTGATCAAATCCAAATTGTATAATATATTGTTGACTTAGCTCTTTGCAAGTTTGTTCAGGAAATTGTATCGTAGTGAGCTTGTTGTTGTAGTTCGTATGTATTGTATAGACGCAAAAATTTATTTCAGCAAGAATTTTTTTCTCTCTCCCCCCATAAAGGTACTGAAGCAGCTTTGGAGGTGTTGCATGGACGTGATTTCAGGTGGTCTCTCAAGAAACGTTGATGGCATGGTGCAATGTTTCTTACTTTCTTTCTGTTTGAATGAATCCTGAACATGTTCCAGTAGTGGGATCCCGATGTAAATGAGTTCTGAAAACAGTTGGATTTACCTTACTGAAGGTAGTCGTACTTACAGTTAAATTGGGTGTTTCTTCCTGTGCTGTTATTTTGCTAGGCAGCGGGTATTGAGTAAAACTAGTTGAATAAAGCCAGTTTATACTCAACCATCCATAGAAGTTACATCAGATTAAGTAAAATTGATCTCTTATATTTTCTGATTTCATAAGCCCTACATGCCATACTTATGTCCATCCCCTCCCTCGCACATTCTGTCGAACACATCACCTGCGCGCCCCCATGGCGTCTGCCTCGCCGTCCCGACGTCGTGTCAACACGTAGGAGCGGGCTGCGGAGAGGCCATGGCAGTGACGTCCGCGAGCTTGACGACGCGTTGTTGAGCGTGGCCATGGTACAAGAGCGGGTGACTTCCCCTTCGGTGCGGCGTGGCCATGGCCAAAGTCCTTTTTGCCCTCGGCATCATCCGCATATTTGGGTCCCGCCTGCCCGGTTCTTCCCGTGACCTCCTACGATGTCTAATAGCCTATCAAATCAAATTAGCCCAGCCTAATTCAGAGAATCAACAATTTTATTGTTCTATTTCAACATTTTAAAAACAAAATCAACATTTTTTGAAAAATGTTGACTAGTAACAACGAAAATGTTGACACAATACAAATAAAATGTTGATATAGTATATTCAAAATGTTGACAAAAATAAAAAATCAAAAAATATTGATATTAGATCTTATTTTGTAGCATTAATTCTAAAAAACACTACGGTTCAAACGGATTCGAAAACAGATTTACGGTTGAGAAGAAAAATGCTTTTAAAGTTTGAAATCTGTTTCTTTTTCACTCCCCTCCCACCCGCGCCAATAGGACGACGACATGTGTCGCCTTCTGGTTCAATCCCCTTTCACCCGGCTGAATCACACACGTTTGATTTGGTTTTGCACGAATCTCAAACATTGGCCTATCAAACGTTAAACATAGCCCGCTCTATATATAGGTTTCTCGTTCTTCTTTCCCTTCATTTGGGAGCCCAAACCACAAACCCGCACGTCCCGGCCTTCTCCCGAGGCTAGGTGCCCACGCGGAAAACAACACTTGGGCCGAGCCGGCCACGCCAGCATTTGGAAGATCAAAGAGGGTAAATTCCTTTCTTGCAAGGGTTGGACAGCTGGTCTCGGCCCTTCCCCTCCTCGCTCTTGCTCGCGTTCTATCTCGCTCCGGCCGCCTTTAGCCACTGTCCCATGAAGTTGCGGCTTCCCCTCACATCACGCGAAGGGGCCAAGTGTCGGGACGTCCTATATGCAGAGCATCCTATATTTACCATACGATATATTGGATTGTTAACATTTCGAAACAAAAATGTCAACATTTTTATAGTTCTATTTCAACATTTAAAATAAAATCATTTTTTTTAAAAAATATTGACTAGTAAAAAAACGGTGACATAGTCTATAAATGTTGACGCGGTACATTCAAAATGTAATTTTTTTAGAAAGATATTCATATTTGATCTCATTTTGTAGGATTAATTATAACAAACACGTAGGTTCAATCGGTTTCAAAAACGGACTTATGGTTTAGAAAAAAATATATTTAAAGTTTAAAATCTATTTCTTTTTTCATACTTCCTTCCTCTCAGCCCACAGCGCATGTGTGCTGTTGAATTCCTCTCCGTATTCTTAAACCGTTCTATCAAAAGAATTTTACAAAACGGGCATCCCATCGCGAGATTCGCGACTGGGCTTTCGTCCGCTTCTCCGATCCGCTGTGTTTCCCTGCGCTTCCAAATCAGCCCGAAGCCCCAAAACAGCGGCGCGCCCGCCCTGGCTAACTCGTCTATGAGGGGCCCAGCAGAGCCCAGCCCAAAGTCCAAACTGATCTCTCGCCTCTTCGTGCTCGCCCGTTCTCTCGTCTCCCTCCTCCGTCTCGCTCGCCGGATCCGACCCGCGTCGTAAACCCTAGAGCTCACCGGCTCGGCCAGCTGTCAGCACCAGCGGCTGCGATGGAGGACGAGGAGATGGAGAAGAAGGTGCAGCAGTACCTGCAGCGCAAGGGCTTCCGCCTCACGGAGCTCGCGCTGCAGGAGGAGCGCAACCGCCACTCCACCTCGGCCGTCTCCGACGTCGCGCTCGCCAGGTAGGTTCACTCAATTTCTTAGTAGTATCCTCGGCTGGTAGTGGACTCGGGCTATGCTCCAATTTTGGCCCCAGTTTCGGGGTGATGAACCACGTGGACTTGGTGGAATTTGTTTGAATGGCGTCGAGTAAGTGCATTATTTTGGTGTCCTAATTGCATATTGCGATTTTTCTCGCTGGAATGTTGTTTTGATTAGTTTACCGGCTCAGTATGAGCTATTGCGTCTCGGTTAATCATCTCTATCTCAGTTCAAAATTAGCCTACGGAGTCAAGTAATAGGATGTTCACTCGCCAAAAAAAAAAGTAATAGGATGTTGATTTTGATGTTCTCAGTCAATCTCCTGCTGACACCTGCTGATTACGAGCCTGTTGCCCATGGCCAGTTAGGTAGGAAGCCCTGGTTGCAAGTTTGTCACCTGAAAATGGCGGTAATTGGTGTAAAAAGGACCACTGTTTCCTTGTCCAGTTAGTGAAGATTTTCTGTAGCGACATGATTTGATCTCTTGCGCTGTTTCCGCTCACATTATGCTTTGGTCAATTGTGCTTGATCAACATTATAATAATCAAATTTCAGTCATTTGTTGTCTTCTGCTTACAACTGTATTAAATCCACTAAATGTGAATTCATATTTTCTTGCATGATCTTGCCCCATGTCTGCAAGGACAGGTCTGAAAACGATCCGGCAAGATACTGTGATGGATATGGTAGACTTCGGACATGGGCGTATAGTTCTCTTGATCAATACAAGGTGCATTGCTTGTCGATAACACCCTTCACATTCACAGCTATTGTGCATAATTGTTTTCTCAACAATGATTGAGGTAATGAGGGCTTTTAGGCATATGATAATGTACATCAAAACTCTGCTGGTGTTGCATTTGAATAAAGCCTATTTGGGTCCCATCCATCTGTCAAAAGCTATTAGCTTGTGGTGGATCAACTAACTGCTATCATAGTTTTCAATTCATTTTTCTTGCGTTCCACTATCTGTTCTTAAATCTGGCTCTATAATTCATGTTTCTTAATTCTATTCTTTTGATGTAGCATGAATTACTTCGCATCCTCTACCCAGTTTTCATCCATTGCTTCATGGATCTTGTGGCAGAGGGACACATGCAGGAAGGTATTAGTGGTAGATATAATTTGATAGATTTCCCCTGTTTTTGTTATCTACCTTTGCTTATTCAGAGTTGTTTTTTTCTTTGATATTATATCCTGCAGCTCGGTCATTTTTTCATACATTTCGGGAAGATCATGAAGTGATGCATTCAAGGGACCTTCAGAAGCTTGAAGGCGTCCTCTCTCCTTCACATTTGGAGGTTATTTAGAGTTTATTCACTGTGCTATTATGTTAGGAATGGACACTGTTTGTATAACGATTATATCTTCTCTGTGCTTTATTTTACAGGAAATGGAACTGGCCCGATCTTTAAGGCAAAATAAATTTAAAATTAAATTATGCGAGGTAATAACTTTGTTGCTGTTTCTAATATGTCCTTGTGAATTGTGCTTCTTAGGTCACCCATGCTCTTTTACTTTGATCAGTTATGGAGGCAACACACTGCTGCATGCATAAAAAACACATGATCTTTATCTAGCCTATTTTTTCAAGTTTACACCTAAATATTGCTGAATGTTAAAGACACTAGGGAACGAACACCTTAGGATATGTTTCTGTTCCTCATTCTACCGGATAGGCATTTCATTGAAAAATGATGTTATTTCAGATTGCATTTGCTGTCCAGTAAGACAGTTAACATTCTTCTTCAAACAATTATTATTTGGGTTGTAATAGCTAATTCAAGTTAGGATTTGTAGGGAAGAACAACTTCAGTAACTCTTTATTCCTTTCATTTTGCTGTGTTCCATGATAGCTATCGTAATATGATTTCTTGGAAGCTGTTTTTTTTTGCTCTTTGGAAAATTCTTCAGGGGATTAAATTGGTACCTTATTTTCAATTGCAGTATTCATATGAATTGCTTCTCCAGTATCTCCAGAAAACACAAGCTCTTGTGGTGCTTGGAATAATCAATGAACACATAACTTTTGAAGGTACAGTCCCTGATGTGTTAATATTAGTATTCCTTATATGTATTTTTGTCATGCATTTTCATTGATCATCTTCTCTCAATCTCTTTCCCTTATGCCACTTTGGCAGTGTCTCCTGGACAACCCTCGTTAATATCTGATGATGCGGATGTTGTTGCTCTAATTGGAACCAGTAAAGACTTGGCAAAGCAGATAAATCAGAAGGAAGTACATTGGGGGGTATGTTAAGCATCAATCTGGCTTTTCTCCGCTCTAAGCTTTATGAAGTAGCTTAGTTTGATGATTAACAGTTCGTGTTTTATGGGTTTCCAACAATACTACATACTCTATTCGGCATGACCAGGCATTTTTCTAACTATATATTTTGCAGTTGCTTGAAGATTCTGTGGAAGAACGAATGGAGAAGGCACTATCAGAATCTGATAAAATTGAAGCTGAAAACAAGGACGCTGATACAGAAGATAACAACAAGGCAAGGAACTCTTCTTTTGTAGCATCATGATCTTCTTAAGTTGTGTGAGCTATGCTGTTGTTCTTGAAACACCAACCTTTCTTTGAGTATTCCTGAGAATGTTTCCGCCACTGCAATATTGGTTG
>LAPY01000159.1:51269-73577 GCA_000970635.1 Eragrostis tef | reverse complement strand
CGGTCCCATCCATCTGTCAAAGGCTATTAGCTTGTGGTGGATCAACTAACTGCTATCATAGTTTTCAATTCATTTTTCTTGCGTTCCACTATCTGTTCTTAAATCTGGCTCTATAATTCATGTTTCTTAA
Organism: Eragrostis tef; assembly: GCA_000970635.1. NCBI lineage: Eukaryota > Viridiplantae > Streptophyta > Magnoliopsida > Poales > Poaceae > Eragrostis > Eragrostis tef. Next base: position 73,447 of record LAPY01000159.1, on the reverse strand, counting down.
TTCTATTCTTTTGATGTAGCATGAATTACTTCGCATCCTCTACCCAGTTTTCATCCATTGCTTCATGGATCTTGTGGCAGAGGGACACATGCAGGAAGGTATTAGTGGTATATATAATTTGATAGATTTCCCCTGTTTTTGTTATTGACCTTTGCTTATTCAGAGTTGTTTTTTCTTTGATATTATATCCTGCAGCTCGGTCATTTTTTCATACATTTCGGGAAGATCATGAAGTGATGCATTCAAGGGACCTTCAGAAGCTTGAAGGCGTCCTCTCTCCTTCACATTTGGAGGTTATTTAGAGTTTATTCACTGTGCTATTATGTTAGGAATGGACACTGTTTGTATAACGATTATATCTTCTCTGTGCTTTATTTTACAGGAAATGGAACTGGCCCGATCTTTAAGGCAAAATAAATTTAAAATTAAATTTTGTGAGGTAATAACTTTGTTGCTGTTTCTAATATGTCCTTGTGAATTGTGCTTCTTAGGTCACCCATGCTCTTTTACTTTGATCAGTTATGGAGGCAACACACTGCTGCATGCATAAAAAACACATGATCTTTATCTAGCCTATTTTTTCAAGTTTACACCTAAATATTGCTGAATGTTAAAGACACTAGGGAACGAACACCTTAGGATATGTTTCTGTTCCTCATTCTACCGGATAGGCATTTCATTGAAAAATGATGTTATTTCAGATTGCATTTGCTGTCCAGTAAGACAGTTAACATTCTTCTTCAAACAATTATTATTTGGGTTGTAATAGCTAATTCAAGTTAGGATTTGTAGGGAAGAACAACTTCAGTAACTCTTTATTCCTTTCATTTTGCTGTGTTCCATGATAGCTATCGTAATATGATTTCTTGGAAGCTGTTTTTTTTTGCTCTTTGGAAAATTCTTCAGGGGATTAAATTGGTACCTTATTTTCAATTGCAGTATTCATATGAATTGCTTCTCCAGTATCTCCAGAAAACACAAGCTCTTGTGGTGCTTGGAATAATCAATGAACACATAACTTTTGAAGGTACAGTCCCTGATGTGTTAATATTAGTATTCCTTATATGTATTTTTGTCATGCATTTTCATTGATCATCTTCTCTCAATCTCTTTCCCTTATGCCACTTTGGCAGTGTCTCCTGGACAACCCTCGTTAATATCTGATGATGCGGATGTTGTTGCTCTAATTGGAACCAGTAAAGACTTGGCAAAGCAGATAAATCAGAAGGAAGTACATTGGGGGGTATGTGAAGCATCAATCTGGCTTTTCTCCACTCTAAGCTTTATGAAGTAGCTTAGTTTGATGATTAAACAGTTTGTGTTTTATGGGTTTCCAACAATACTACATACTCTATTCGGCATGACCAGGCATTTTTCTAACTATATATTTTGCAGTTGCTTGAAGATTCTGTGGAAGAACGAATGGAGAAGGCACTATCAGAATCTGATAAAATTGAAGCTGAAAACAAGGATGCTGATGCAGAAGATAACAACAAGGCAAGTGACTCTTCTTTTGTAGCATCATGATCTTCTTATGTTGTGTGAGCTATGCTGTTGTTCTTGAAACACCAACCTTTCTTTGAGTATTCCTGAGAATGTTTCCCCCACTGCAATATTGGTTGCCTGTATAGCAAATGCTTGTTGCTTGCTTCCTCTGTGCACAACTGTTGTCCTGGTCATAACTCATAAGAATTTCGGCCCCTTTGAGTTCACATTTATTTGTTGTAATTTTTCCTTTAAATTTTTTCACAGAAAAGAAACTCGGAAGGTGGAAAGCAAGGTGCTTCTCTTAAAAAGACAAAAAAGGATAAGCTTGTGGGCACAACTGGAAAAAACATCAAAACTGAAACAAGCATGGTTTCTGTGGCACCTCGTGTGAAATCGGAGCTAACACTTCCAGTGACGTATGTTTTTTTTTTAATCTCTTTGTAGTTATCTTTTTGAAATATGTCCTCCTAAGTTTGAGGTGCGGTCTGTTTTGTGTGTTTTCTAGCCCAAATAGCAAACTTTATTTCGGGCCTTTATACAAAAATACCATTCATGTCACTGACATGTAGGTCCAGAGCCCACATGTGAATGATATTTACTTCATCGAATTAACAATTTTGGGGTCAGGAAATATTTTGAAATACAAAATGTAAGGGGACACATTTTTTTTGGGACATCATGGAAATTAAGACCCAAACAATTCACAAAAGAAGTTTGAGGATAGAGTGATGTTTTTGCTTTGTCCGTTTGACCCGTTTTTTTCTTTCGCGTACATGAACTCTCTTCCAATTTGTGTCCAGTTTCTTTTTCTTCTTTTAGTTATGCAGCAAATATTTCCGTTTTGTGCGGTACTCTGTACATTCAAGTTTGTTTTTTCGGTACACTGGTTTCAATTTAGCTCGTTCACACCCCCATAAATCCCTCCTTTGAATGCATGCTATACCATTTAATTTTATAATGACATGTCTTAAACTTCAAAACTATCATTTTTTGCTTCTTAGTTTGAGACTCCTAAAGTCTGCTGTAGTGTAGGGGTTCTGAAGTTGTTTTTCTCTTTGTGTATCTGCTTCTGACGGGCCTAAGTTATATGATTCAGGATAACTGGCTTTCCTTTCATTGTTGAAATAATTTGCTTTCATGGTGCTTATATTTACACTTTGAAAGGACCTCCCTTGAGTTTATGCCTTTTTGTTTTATAACCATTCACCAGAATTTGATCATCCAATCTGTTAATAAGGTTTTGATATTGGTACCTTCTCTTGTAAGTTGTAACCAAGGCACCAAGTGTCATCTGTGTTTGTAATATTTATTGTTTTTATTCAGGAGGTGGTTGTTTTTTGCTTCACGTGTTTCAGTTATCTAAAAGTCAACCTTTGGTATGTATGGATATGAGAAATCTTTGCCTATTTGTTTCAGGCCTGTTGAAGTTGAACAATCGATTCTCGAGGACTTGCGGAACCGTGCACAATTGAATAGCTTGGCATTGCCATCTGTTAGCTTCTATACATTCCTCAATACACATAATGGGTAAACTTAACAGTAATGTTCTTAGGAAAACTTAAGAGTAATTTTACATTTAGAACTTCTTTGTGCACACTTTGATCTGAGAATTATTCTGTGGAAAGCAGATTGAACTGTTCATCAATTTCACATGATGGATCGTTGGTTGTCGGTGGATTTTCTGATTCATCTGTGAAGGTTTGCCCAATTGGGTCCAAAGTTCACATATTCTTTGTCAAGCTATATGCATTTTAATTTGTATAGAACCTCTTTTGTTCACCAGGTTTGGGATATGTCAAAGATTGGTCAACCAACAAAAACTTGTAAGTTCTACATTCTTTATTCCTAATCATTTAATCCACTCTATCTCCATAGTCAATGCTTGCTATGCTGAACCACATACGTAATTTTGCATCTACTTTAGGCTGAATACCATGATTGACATATTGTTTGAATCTTTGATTGAACTACTGTTTAATGCACGTGTGCTACATTCGTTAACAATTCTTCTATGCCTGCTACATAACAATTCTTCTATGCCTGCTGCAATAACCTTGATGGCTAGAATACTCATTTACCTGTCCTTATTTGAGTCCAAAGCCTGTAATGAACATCTGTATAGCTATTAAAATTCAAATATTTGCAGTTATATAGTGATCGCATTTGCTGATTCGACAAAGTTTAATTTTCAGCTAGTTCACAGGGAGAGAATGGACCTTCCCAGAGCGAGTGCATGGCAACATTAGATGAAGGGAAAAGACCCTATACTCTATTCCAAGGTCATTCTGGGCCAGTGTATTCTGCGGCCTTCAGCCCATTTGGAGATTTTCTGTTGTCATCGTCTTCAGACTCAACAAGTAAAACATCTTGTGTCGGGCCCTTTTGTTTTTGTATCCCTCCTATCCTTTTTAGTTATTTTTGTAATAGCATTTTTCTCCTTTATTTTTGTTTGTTACAGTTAGACTCTGGAGCACCAAGCTGAATGCAAATCTTGTCTGTTATAAAGGACACAACTACCCTGTTTGGGATGTCCAAGTAAGTAAATAACCGTTTAGGATGTTAACTTGTAATATATAAGTATAGGGGCATTTGTGTTTTTACCATCAGTTTGTTTTGCCATTGTGATTTTGCCCCCGAATCTGCGTTTTTGTGACTTTACCACAACTTTTTTGAACTGAACGATGATTCTACCATGACTCCGTTAGCAACACTATGACGGTGTTATGTCCTGAGGAAAAAGACCAAGTTACCCTTTTGTGATTTTAACACAACTTTTGACATCAGCACATGTACAACACATTTTGAAAGTATTTGATATTCTTAATAGGAAAATATTTACAATTCAAATAGATGGCTAGAATTTCTAATTATTGATAAAATTTGTACAATTTTTTACAGCACTTAAGTACAAATTTCCACATGTTAATTGCCCTAACTAAACCTGCACGAAATGGAAACTTAATCCCGACACCGATGTTCAGTTCTTTGAAGTCAAATAAGCACAAGTACATGGAACTAACTCACGCAGCAGTTTTTCTCGTCCAAACCATCTACCATTCCACCAAGCAGGCCATCACATGCAAGCCCACAAGACCCGGTAAATCAAAGCTGCAAACCAGATGGAGCAAAACAGAGCAGGGCAGAGGAACAGCAAGAAGGAAATCACCAAGTGCCGCCGCCGCTTCACTTCGATTCCTGGCCGCGCGTCGCCGAGCCTGCCGCATCTGCCGCGCGCTCGCCGCTTCTGCTGCGCCCGGGTCGCACTCGCGCAGTCGCCACGCCGCGCGCCCGACCAGCCCGCCACGCATCTGCCGCGCCGCGCGCCTGCCGGGCCACCACGCTTGCCCGCGTCGCGCGCCGCGGCGGATGCCGCGTACCCAGCCAGCCAAGACGATGGGATGAGGTCGAGGAACGTGGGAGTGGTGAGGGGTAGTTTGGTCAGTTCCGGAGTCCTTTTTCTTTTTTTAAATTCATTTATTCCCTTCAATGAGAAAGATGGTAAACGGTTGCTTCGAGATAACAGATTGATGGTAAAATCACAAAAACGCAGATTCGGGGTCAAAATCACAATTAGCCCTCAGATTGATGGTAAAAACACAATTTTTAGCCCTCAAAATTTTGCCACAATACTTGTGGTTCTCACTTTTCAATGCATCGTTCTCACTTCCCAACGCATCTCTATCTCCTGTTTTTCTGTGCACTATCTTTTTCACTTCTCCTTGTTTCTTGTGTCGAGAGCTAGAATCACATATATTGTGAAACGGAGGAAGTATACAATTTCTTGATACTGTTTTTAAATACTTTTTGACAGTTCAGCCCAGTCGGCCATTACTTTGCTAGTGCTTCACATGACAGGACTGCCAGAATCTGGTCAATGGATAAAATTCAGCCTTTGCGAATCATGGCTGGGCATCTTTCTGATGTTGATGTAAGTAAAACTTTTGGGAATTCTTGGTGTTTAAATCCTTTTATTTTTTATTATTCATTTATTCTTGTCCTGTATTGATGCCAACATGTTTCGCCTGATCCTTTTCTTTTGCTTGCAATCCTAACAGTGTGTCCAGTGGCATGTAAACTGTAACTACATTGCCACAGGCTCTAGTGACAAAACTGTAAGACTATGGGATGTTCAGACTGGTGAATGTATACGGATGTTTATCGGTCATAGGAGTATGGTTTTATCACTGGCAATGTCTCCTGATGGACGATACATGGCATCCGGAGATGAAGATGGAACCATCATGATATGGGATCTCTCGACTGGTCGCTGCGTTTCACCACTACTAGGGCACAGCTCTTGTGTGTGGACACTTGCTTTCAGGTAATCATTACACACTACAAAGCTTCTGAAGTAGCCTAATATCTCATTTCTCTTGCTTGATGGTTTTCAACTTGTTTTACCTGTTATATTAAAATTGCTCAAAAATTTACTGTAGTTGTAAGCATGGATTAATAAACTGATCAGCCCAGCTGTCTCACTACGGCTAGTTGCTTGAGCAGGACCACCCGTAGGAACATAGCTGGTCCAACAAAAAAAAAACTTGAACATCAAGTGGCAAGTATCTTTATGAGATCTTTAAACAGACCTCAAAATTTTTTCTCCCTTTGTAATCTGATTTGAATATTATTGGCTAATCTCAAAGATCAATGTCCCGGCCTTCTTGAAAATATTTTGTTTTGGTTATATCGCTTTATTGCCTTTTAGATGGACACCAGAGTTGAACACGTATCTTTATGATCCTTGTCCGACATGTTGATGTACTGTATTCAATAGTGTCACTTTTATACCGATAGTGAATGGCTTGTTCTAGAACAGTGACACACCTTTTGGGGAGAGCGTTAGCAAACGCGACTGCAATCATTGGCTTATTGTAATGTATTTCCAGTGGGGTTCTATACTTTGTGAAGATTGAACACTGCTGTGGGCTACCATATTCTATTCTTTTACAGATGCTTTCCACTTTTCTTTTTAAGTTGCAATGCGATCTTTTTCCAATATTTCTGCTTAAATGTAAAACATCGTTTCACTCATCCACAATTCATTGCTCAATTAGATGCGTTGCAATACGGTCGTAGTTAAAAATATTCTACTATTCTCGTAGTTGTGAAGGGGCCCTGCTTGCATCTGGATCTGCTGACTGTACTGTAAAACTTTGGGATGTCGCTTCCAGCACAAAGCTCCTGAAGACGGAAGACACGTAAGTTCTTTAACTAGCCGCAATAAGGCATTTACATCTTTGGACTATTCTTATTGCAAAATATCCATGTCTTTTGCTTACTTTTCTGAAACAGCAAAGGTGGTTCAACCAACAGACTAAGGCTGCTAAAAGCTCTCCCTACCAAATCAACTCCTGTTTATAGTCTGCGGGTGAGAAACTTTTATCCTCCATTCAGCACTGTTTCATTTAACTTGTTTTAATTGTGCAAAAGAATGAACTTATTTCTGGCAATTGCAGTTCTCTCGGAGGAACCTTCTGTTTGCAGCAGGTGCTCATTTCACATGATGGATCGTTGGTTGTCGGTGGATTTTCTGATTCATCTGTGAAGGTTTGCCCAATTGGGTCCAAAGTTCACATATTCTTTGTCAAGCTATATGCATTTTAATTTGTATAGAACCTCTTTTGTTCACCAGGTTTGGGATATGTCAAAGATTGGTCAACCAACAAAAACATGTAAGTTCTACATTATTTTAAAATCATTTAATCCACTATATCTCCATAGTCAATGCTTGCTATGCTGAACTGCATACGTAATTTTGCATTTACTTTAGGCTGAATACCATGATTGACATATTGTTTGAATCTTTGATTGAACTACTGTTTAATGCACGTGTGCTACATTCGTTAACAATTCTTCTATGCCTGCTACATAACAATTCTTCTATGCCTGCTGCAATAACCTTGATGGCTATAATACTCATTTACCTGTCCTTATTTGAGTCCAAAGCCTGTAATGAACATCTGTATAGCTATAAAATTCAGATATTTGCAGTTATATTGTGATGGCATTTGCTGATTCGACAAAGTTTAATTTTCAGCTAGTTCACAGGGAGAGAATGGATCTTCCCAGAGCGAGCGCATGGCGACATTAGATGAAGGGAAAAGACCCTATACTCTATTCCAAGGTCATTCTGGGCCAGTGTATTCTGCGGCCTTCAGCCCATTTGGAGATTTTCTGTTGTCATCGTCTTCAGACTCAACAAGTAAAACATCTTGGTGTAGGGCCCATTTTGTTTTTTGTATCCCTCCTATCCTTTTTAGTTATTTTTGTAATAGCATTTTCTCCTTTATTTTTGTTTGTTACAGTTAGACTCTGGAGCACCAAGCTGAATGCAAATCTTGTCTGTTATAAAGGACACAACTACCCTGTTTGGGATGTCCAAGTAAGTAAATAACCGTGTAGGATGTTAACTTGTAATATACAAGTATATATGAGCTACTCCCTCCGTTTTACAATACCTGTGATTCTAGCCCTCAAAATTTTGCCACAGTACTTGTGATTTTCACTTTTCAATGCATCATTCTCACTTCCCAATGCATCTCTATCTCTCTTTCTCTCCTCTTTCTGTGCACTATATCTTTTTCACTTCTCCTTGTTTCTTGTGTCGAGAGCTAGAATCACATATATTGTGAAACGGAGGAAGTATACAATTTCTTGATACTGTTTTTAAATACTTTTTGACAGTTCAGCCCAGTCGGCCATTACTTTGCTAGTGCTTCACATGACAGGACTGCCAGAATCTGGTCAATGGATAAAATTCAGCCTTTGCGAATCATGGCTGGGCATCTTTCTGATGTTGATGTAAGTAAAACTTTTGGAATTCTTGGTGTTTAAATCCTTTTATTTTTTATTATTCATTTATTCTTTCCTGTATTGATGCCAACATGTTTCGCCTGATCCTTTTCTTTTGCTTGCAATCCTAACAGTGTGTCCAGTGGCATGTAAACTGTAACTACATTGCCACAGGCTCTAGTGACAAAACTGTAAGACTATGGGATGTTCAGACTGGTGAATGTATACGGATGTTTATCGGTCATAGGAGTATGGTTTTATCACTGGCAATGTCTCCTGATGGACGATACATGGCATCCGGAGATGAAGATGGAACCATCATGATATGGGATCTCTCGACTGGTCGCTGCGTTTCACCACTACTAGGGCACAGCTCTTGTGTGTGGACACTTGCTTTCAGGTAATCATTACACACTACAAAGCTTCTGAAGTAACCTAATATCTCATTTCTCTTGCTTGATGGTTTTCAACTTGTTTTTACCTTTTATATCAAAATTGCTCAAAGATTTACTGTAGTTGTAAGCATGGCTTAATAAACTGATCAGCCCAGCTGTCTCACTATGGCTAGTTGCTTGAGCAGGACCAACCCGTAGGAACATAGCTGGTTCAACAAAAAAGAGTTGAACATCAAGTGACACGTATCTTTATGAGATCTTTAAACAGAACTCATGATTTTTTCCCCTTTGTAATCTGATTTGAATGTTGTTGGCTAATCTCAAAGATCAATGTCCCGGCCTTTTTGAAAATATTTTGTTTTGGTTTTACCGCTTTATTGCCTTTTAGATGGACACCAGAGTTCCTTGTCTGACACGTTGACATACTGTATTCAATAGTGTCACTTTTATACCAACAGTTAATGGCTTGTTCTAGAACAGTGACGCACCTTTTGGGCAGAGCATTAGCAAACACGACTGCAATCATTGGCTTATTGTAATGTGTTTCCAGTGGGGGTCTATTTTGTGAAGATTGAACACTGCTGTAGGTTACCATATTCTTTTCTTTTACAGATGTTTTCCACTTTTTTTTTTAAGTTGCAATGCGATCTTTTTCCAATATTTCTGCTTAAATGTAAAACATCATTTCTCTCATCCACAATTCATTGCCCAATTATATGATGCGTTGAAATACAGTCGTAGTTAAAATGATTCTACTATTCTCGTAGTTGTGAAGGGGCCCTGCTTGCATCTGGATCTGCTGACTGTACTGTAAAACTTTGGGATGTCGCTTCCAGCACAAAGCTCCTGAAGACTGAAGACACGTAAGTTGTTTAATTAGCGGGGTTGCTCATCCATTAAGGCATTTACATCTTTGGCCTACTCTGATTGCAAAATATCCATGTCTTTTCTTTCTTTTCTGAAACAGAAAAGGTGGTTCAACCAACAGACTAAGGCTGCTAAAAGCTCTCCCTACCAAATCAACTCCTGTTTATAGTCTGCGGGTGAGAAACTTTTATCCTCCATTCAACACTGTTTTATTTAACTTGTTTTAATTGTGCAAAAGAATTAACTTATTTCTGGCAATTGCAGTTCTCTCGGAGGAACCTTCTGTTTGCAGCAGGTGCTCTCTCGCTGAACTCGTCGTAAGGTGTATGTTTTGTAGAATACAACTAGGATTATTTCAGTTTTGACATTGCGTAGTGAAGCTAACATTTCAGGGTCTTTGAACACTTGTAGAACATACATTTCCAACGAAACCAGCATGTAGTTGAAATGCGGCCCGCAAGCACAGAAACTTGTGTGTAATGTTGTAACATTATTCGATTATTACATTGTGTAAAGTTACCATTCTTAGGTAGTGGAACCATTTGCTTGAACAAAGACGTGGTGGGTGAGGCGGTGGCGAATATGTTTTGCCCTGTCCTGAACCGGTGGTCCACGGTTTCTGGCTTAAGCTTAATCCTGACATATTGACATCAGAAAACAAGGTGGGACGTCGTCCTATGTTTCATCAGCTAAGGGCGAGGTCTTGTAAATGGTAAAAGGATCTGGTCACGTTTTCTTTACATGGGGCGCAGTCTCGTTCGACGGATACAAAAAAAGGGTGCTGCATCGTCTTCGCTCTTGTTGCTCGTTTTTTCGGCCCATCGTTCTCAGTACCACATCCCTTCTATTTTTTGTATGATACCTGGAAATGCCGAAATTTATGTACTTAATAATATGATATTTGTACCATGCGTATACGTAAAGACGCATGCAATACGTACCCGTGTGCCGCATGAACCTGGATCGGACCGTCGGCTTAAGAAAGCGTACTCCACGTTGCCACTTGCCAGGCACGGCTCTCGATCTGACGATCGGTCGCGCGCGCTGCTCCTGCCACATCATTCCGCACGGCTAGTTCGGAGCTTAGGAGCTTGGACTGCGGCCTAAGCCAACCACGAGTCGACAGGTCGGGGCGGCACCGATCGCATCGCTCGCCGCCGATTCGTGGCCTCTCACTGGCTCTTGGACGAGTACCACGGAGGACCGTGCCGGCGGTGTACTGCACCAAACGTGCGATCGCGAGCGACCCATATGGGCAGCAGCAACGCAGGCAGGATAAGGTTGCGCGTACGTCGTCCGGCCGGAAGCGCGCGCGCCCCAGGTCCCGCAGGCGTACGGCACGGTCTCAACTGTGTGTGGTTCGCAAACAAAAAAAAAAACTGTGTGGAACACAATCAACAACTGACACTACGATTAAATCGTCTCAATGTGAGGAGTAAAATTCACCTCTTTTTCTTTTTCAACTATCAACAACTAAGGCCTTGTTTGATACAAAAGACTAACAACTAGTTTGATACTTCCTGACTAAAAATTAGTTGACTAATTATTAGTTACGTAACTAGCACTTATCCAGTTGCATGTTTGGAGCCTTGACTAATCATTAGTCTAAGTTATAGGAAAATGTCTAATGTGCCCTTGACTAATTGTTAGTCCAAGCTATAAAGAGGAATTGTTAGCCCGTGTATGGTTTGAGGGGATAAGAGGCAAAGTGTCTTTTCACGTTTTGTAGCGCTGAATTGACTAATAAAGTCTCTCTATTTAGAGTCTAAGGATCTAAAAATTAGTCAATCAACAATTAGTCTGTTGGATCCAAACGGAGTCTAGATGATGTTAAAGTATTCTCGTCTCATTTCTCTTGTAATGAGATATCTCAGTAATTAATTTTCAGTCTCGGTTTTCTATCATGCCAAAACCGGCCCGGTTTACCTCAAAACTAAACGAGAACCGTTTTTGCTTTAGTATACATGTTTGTTTTTTTAGTAAAATCTAAGTGTTCGATGGAATCAGACCGGACAAGTCCGGTTACTGTGAAAAATGACTCGGTTTCTACCGTTTCTATAATCCTTGCCTCTAGCATTGGTGTTGATCCATCATTGGAGATGACTACAATGAGCTTGTGTGAGAGTTTTGGGTAAGGGCAATCAATATGTTCACCCTTTAGCCATTATCTTTTGACTATTTTAACTTTAAAATGGTGTCACTAGGTTGTTCTTCAATTTCCTTTTTTTTGAACGGTTTTTTTTGCCATTTTAAATGCATAGTACATCTATGTAAACTTTTGTATATGTGTTTCAGTTTAATTAATTGTCATTGCATTGTACTCGTATCAATGACGGAAGTTGTGAGTGTCTAAACAACACCTTTTGGGACAGATTAGGTACCAATTGCTATTTTTGCATTTGAATCTCCTACGTCTCTGCATTTGCATACGGGGAGCGGGGACCTTTGCATGCTATCAGCTGGGCAGTCTATTTTCATGTGTCACGGGATGGACTTGATCTACTCCTAAATGTTGTCTTGGCTGGGACATGCAAACAGCAAACGTACAATTTTGAACCGCTCTGGCCTTTTTTTTTTGTCTTTACTCTCAGGGGTTTGCAAAACCGGTGAAAACGATTTGTTATCGTGATAACCGAACTTATAGATCTTGTTCGGTTTTATCAAATGTCTAGTTTTTGGTAAAAACTAAATATGTGTATTGTAGCATATTCTGTTATCGCTTGGTTTGTCTAGGAGCGGGCCTACATGGGTTCAAAGGTATTCAAATGGATACCCATTATTTTAGCCAAAAATTCTATATAAATAGTGCATTTTATGTATATGCATAAAAAAACAAAAACAACCACTTCAAACTCAATCTAAACAAAAGAAATCCCACCTATTTTGATATGTTGTTCATTTTTGTAGGGCTCTGGACTATAAAAAGAACAACTTTTGCTTTGAATTATTTAGCAAACAACTTATTTGACTTATTTTAAATTATATGGCTTATCCAGTAAAGCCAAATTGCTTTGCATTTTTCGTGCTTGGCAGGGTTTATGACTTATGGTCTATAACCAAAACAAAAACACTATCATAAACCGCGTCAAACAAGATATTAATTTTGTGACTATCAACAATTTAGGTTGTTAGAAAAATTTTGAATATCCATGGCTCAAATCCTGGGCCCGCCTCTGGTTTTGTCGGTAACCAGTTTTGTCGGTTTTGACTTTTTCCGATTTTTTCTCAGAAGGAACGAACGCTCTTGAGTCACGATGGCTCGACCATTCATGCAGGACGCCATGAGCCATAGGCGGCTGGTTGCTTTCGATGAAAAGAATCTTTGCTCCGGCCGAGCCTCGAAACAAGATTTTGGCTTGTTTACACACACAGCTACATGCGCTAATGTTACTCTACAGTACTTCTTTCCAAGCTAGCTTCCTGTTTACGCATGCCTTGCCAAACACAGTGAGTCCTGCAGTTGGTTAGCCATGCATGCACCGAGTAAAGTAGTACTGGTTCCAAGCCAGTTTGTCTGAAACTCTGAACGTCCCCAAATTGGAAATTACTCTTACTGCTAAAATACACTAAAAGCTGTTTTTCTTTTTCTTTTGGAGATCCAAATAGCTGATAAATTGCGTAAGCTGAAAATGAATTGCCTTGAGATGTTGTGATGCCCTAGCCACGTGATTACCTTGCCAAATATTTTATCCATAATCTCAAAAGTATATACGCCTTCCAAAATATTTTCAATTTGTCACATAATGACAACTTGTCTCAAAGAAAATTTAAACACGAAATGTGCCTTTTAGAGGAGATGAACGAAATACAATGTAGTGAAATTGCATACTCAGGGCGAAAAGGAATTCTAATTAATGCATTTAGAGGGATCATTTCTGTTGGAATTTGATTTCGTTCATCCACGCATACTGCTGAAGGTGAAAAAATACTCCTAAACAAAGGATGGAACTGGCTAATTTATGTGATGATAAAGTTCTTACTCCAACGGCCGGCCTACTCCAACCATATACCATAAATTTTTGACCGGAAACTTATGGAATTCTTCATTTGAAAAAGTGTTGCGCTACCATTTTCTCGTATAAATTACTAATATTTTGTGAAGCCCCCCCCCCCCCCCCCCATGTTCTTCGGTTCTGACGATCCATCGCAAAAGAGTATCGCGCGACACTGGTGATTGTTGCGGCTGGCTTCACCCCGATTTAAATCATGTTCTAAAAATATTTTCCGCCACCTTCTAAACAGTTAGTCACGTTTAAAGTGCCGCCTTCAAAATCTAGCGTCACGAGCTGACGCACTGACGGAACCGCGCGCGAGGCCGACCAGCTGCCGCTTTGCAATGCAGAGATACTCCTACCCACAAGCACGGTGGGCAAACCAACGGCCGAAACGTCACCGCCCAGGCTAGGCCGGGAGGACGATGCCCCTGCCCCCCTCGCCGTCCTTCCAGCACCGGCGGCTGCCTGAGGGGATGGTTTTGGATGCGTTACTGCCGCTCCATTTGACTAACAATGCTGCAACCCTCCTTTCACTGTCCCGGACCCTAATAACCACTGCACATCCGGCGTGCTTAATAAATAATCTCGAAATGGCTTCACTTCCTCAAGCTAAGCCTAGTCCAGGTACAACCTCCCGTCCCATCACCCTCCAGCTCCTCTCCGAGACACCACCAGATTCTTCTCTCCTCCCGGCGGCCACCTCAAGTACGGCCGCCGCCGCCGCCGCTCACCGGATCCAAGAAGCACCGATGACTCATCTCCCAGCTGCTCATCGGAGTAGTATTTCGTTTGCGTTTATTTAACTTTTGGTTTCAGCCGTGCTTAACAAGGCCCTGAAGAGATTGACAGAAGAGAGTGAGCACACGGCGCGGCGTCCGGCACCGGACGCGTGCCGTCCCCGCCGCGTGCTCTCTCCTCTTTCTGTCAGCCTCTCTCCCTCGTCCGGGGCCGCAGGAGCCGGTTCAGTTCACTTCATTTCCGTTCAATTCAGCAGCCTGCCCGTTCTGATCTGGGCGAGGTGACAGACAGACGCCACTGCGGCCTGGCCGGAGCCAGGAGAGAGAGAGAAGGAAGCTTTCGCTGTACTAGCGCGGTGGAAACCGTGCCGCGCAGATAGGGATGGACACGCATGCTGCGCCAGGACAATGGCTTTTGCAGCGCGTGCAGGCGGCAAGGACATGTCACCTCGTTATCTTCTAGATAAACGCATGGATTTGCAATATTTTTGGCTCTCGATTTGATCTGTTTCAGTCAGGCTGTCGGGGAGCTGCTGCTACTCCTACCGAGGTGGAGGGAGAGAGACGACGGAGGCCGCTGCTGATACCGATGGCACGGCATGACTGGAAGAGTTAAGAGTACTTCCACTAGGAGTAAGTTCTTGGGGCTTTGCAGTACACTGAAAAATGATTGGCCTCGCCATTTATTTTGATTGCCCCCAAGATTTTTCTTCGCTCCGATCCACTGCTTCTACTTCCTCCCTGCCTTGGGAGCTGGATCAGGAGACGCTGACAGTACTTGTAGCACTGTGAGGATTTAACCGAACAAGAACTGCATCTTCTCTTTCTCTCTCCCTTGGTGCAGCTCATCTTCTCTCCAAGCGACTGTAGCCACTATTTTTGCATCGTTTCTGCTCTTTCTTGCTGAGGTTCTTGGTCCGGAGTTCTTGGGTCTGCTTGCTGCCATGGCGTTGATGGTGGTTCTGGTGCTCACGAGCTCCTGTTGGCTCAAAAATGGAGCATGGAGGCCACCATGTGATGAACCATATTTAGCAAAGACGGTGGCCTCACCCTTGCTTTTGTCAGATCTGGCTTCATCGTAGGTATCTTCGTTGCATCTTTTTCTCACACTCACATGAGCACTCACATTAGCCTTTTGGTTTTGGCTGGCCCCTTTCTTGTTCTACCTCATGATTTTCCCGTTTATTCTCTCAACTCATATCATATCATGCCCCTCTTCCTCTTATCTCCCCGAGACACATCGAGAGAATGCTGCTTCTCTTTACAAAGTTGCCTTCTCATATCATTAGTCTCCTTTCTCCAGGGTTCCCTAGCTTACCATGCATTATCTAGGGGTCCTTGGCTGCTCGTGAATCATGAGAGAGCGAGTGACCCATTTGCTGCTGCTTTCTTCCTTTTTCTTTCAGGACACGGGCGTCATGCATGATTTAATGGGCAGCATCATGGAATTTAGCTTATTACTAAGGTATGAGCATAACCTTTTCCTTCTAGTAGCTAACTGAGATTTAGTGCGCTGATCGAGTATATAATTGTAGCTCGTGTTGTTCAAAAGGAAAGTGGCTTGTTTCATTGGTTGCATGTCTTTTGTTGAATTTCTTATTTGAACAAATATATTTTCTGAAATCTGGATATGCACCGTCATGAGTGCTGTTGATATACTGGACATCTGAGTTTAATATGTTTCAAGCTTATGTGCAGCTGCAAAAGCTGGCTAGAATATTAGTTATTGGATCGAATTCAAAGACCATTTCATGAGATATACCCATGTCTTTGCATATCGGTTGTAGAGTACACAAACTAGATTGGCTGCATTTCAACTACTATATCTGACGGTGCCTGTTTTGTTAAAATATAGTGGATTTGTGGACTGTACAGTTTAATTGGCCTTATTGGCTGACTATGAGTTAAAAAATTGTGATAATTCAAGCATGTAATCATGGTGTATATAACTTACTGATTGTGCTAGCTAGTGGAGCACCTTTTCATATCAGCTTTCTCCTTTTTAAGCCAGCATATGCATGTAAAAACTATGAATCATTGTGCGAGTTATGTCTTGCTTGAATAGGGTAGCAGATTGTTTGGAATTAATCGCTCAATAATTTTTTAGATATTTGAACTGAATATTAATAGATTATGCACACTAATTTTATATAAAAAATATCTTTAAGGTTTTTCTCTGATGTAGGATATTGTGGTTATTATTTCAAGGTAGGATACTTTTTAGAACTCAACATGAGTGACAAGCAGTTGAATCATGCTCAACATGAGTGACAAACAGTTATCAAAATGAGAGGAAAAAATAGAGGAAACATAAATGTATCCATACATGCACTCTTAGTTTAGTATCTTCTTGAAGGTAATGTACTCGAATTGATCTCTTTGTGAGTACATATATACTTATGTAATTTATATGTTTGCTTTCTTTCTCTTTTGTCCTCATATATGCTGCTTGTTCCATATTTATATTTTCCTCGCTTATTGAATCAGCAGTACCGTGTAAGCATACAATCGTTGGGTGCTTGCCTCTCTAATTAAAATTATCCTTTATGTGTTCACCCAAACAAAATATTTGTTTTCTTCCTGGTTGACTTGCTAATCTGTTTAGCCTAGTAAATTACACTAGTCCAGATACAAAGTTGCTATACTAATTCTCTTCCAAAAGATTAAATTGCCAGGAAAATTTATTGGCTGAATTAATATGTTATATGGCACCTTTTTGCTCCTTGACAGCGATATGTAAAGTGATCTTGGACTTGTGCTAAATAAATCAAAATAGAAGAGCCCTAATGTGGCTAAATCTGATTTAAACTGTCGTGGTGAGCAATATGCATGGTGGTCATGAGTTGTAATACATTGTATGACGAATAAGATGCCTTCTGATACATGAATCAGTTACATCACGTATGCATTGTTTCTCATGCTCACATATATTCTATTAACAAGCAAAGCTACTTAGACAAAAAAAGACGCACGATTACAACAGTATTAGTTCTCTGTGACTCCATACAATTGAAGATATATAAGCATAACCTTCAATCTAACGTGCCATCTAGAATGTGTGTTCCTTTGCATAGATGTGCTAGGTTTCCTTAAGTAACCCCCATCATGTTTACTCACACATGTATATATTTGATCTGTTGCTATATAATGGAATAATATTATCCAATGTTTGCATCTTGAGAACAAGCTTTACATATAGTGTTAGCAACTGGTTCATTTGTATAAGGACACCTTAAAATGAACAAGCATTGCTCCATGAAACTCGTGCATTTAAGTGAGTTTTGGACAACTAAAACTTAGTTCGTTGTAAATACAATAGTGGCTTCATGCAAGATACGTATGAAATACAATCTTTACGTCATCAAATCATCATGTGTTTTCTCTCGGGGAACTTTCTTATTTTACGACGCCCTACACAAGCAATCTACTGATTGTTAATAAAGGGATTCACTTTGAGTCTCTTTTGACTGATCAACTAAGTAAAGAAAATCATCATGGTACACTGCAATCATGGGATATTTCAAGAAGACAAACATAGGTCTATCTGACTCACTTGAATAGGTATCACTCCAGTCTAGATTCCATTACCCTAAAAGCCGTTAGTAAACAAATTTCTTCAGAACAAACAGGCTGCAGAGGGGTGAACCTACAACCATATTCTTTTCCACCCACACTAACAAACCAACCATATTGATCATATTAATTCTATTGATGAAGTGCATCATAACTTCATAAGTCATACTGTCTTAAAATTGTTGATAAATTACACTGCCTCCATTTGATCTCTAACTAATTTTACATAAAATTTACAATGTTATTATTTGGAAATTTTATTGACCACTTATTCTCTAATCAAACCAATGAACTCATTAGTTCGGCAAATATTTGGCACAACATATTTCATAGAAAAAAAACAGAAGTTGTGCCAAACGCCAGAGTATTAATTAGTTAAGCAGATTCTTAGAATGAATTTAGTAAATACCCCAAAATTTAGTAAACAAATTTTAGTAGAGGTCGTATCATGGAGTACCATGAAAATAAAAATATTTTAGAGGTCAGATAGTGGTTAGAAAATTTGTATTCCACGACAATTTTTCGAAATTGTACAAGTTAATGTTCCTGTGCTTTTATGGGCTTAGTGATATGCTCTCGTTTCCATAACTCTTCACATGTTTATACGCTTTTTGATCTAAAAAAGTCTTTCATGCCCTTTCAGGAGTACTCTTCCAAGAGGCATCCTAGCTGCCTGCAGAATGCAAATGACAAGGTGGTACTTCAATGCATTTTCTTTCACATGTCACATTCAAATGGAAGCTGCTTTTTCTGAAGTTTCAAGTTTTTCCGCACTACTGAAACTTATCAAGAATTACAGGTTATTATCTTAATCGTAAGTATTGGACTTGCATTTGCATTTAGTAATATGATTGTCTTCATTTAAACTTATCAAGAGTTCGCTACATCTTTCTGATTAATCATGTCTGCGTTTTTTTCCTCTCTTGATAAAATATATAAACAAATTGAGCAGCGAGCTATTTTGTTCCTTTTGTTTAGAGTGCTTATATTTGATTAGATCCTCCTCCTTTTCTGGCCTGACGAAGTCACTGAGCTGAGTTGTTAAGAGATAAAGTGAGGTAACATCTTAGCTTTACTGATTAGTGGACGCCATGGAGTTATTGACAGTCCACCAAGAACAAAATTCTTCTTTGCTTGGCCAGTACAGTGCTATTTGTATTGAGCCTGAAATATCTGGCTTTTGTGTTTCTTCCACAGCATCCAATTAGTTTGTATAAACAGAGGGCTCAAAACTACCTACGGACGAGAAATTCAGTTGTATAAGCAGTATGTGATGGGAAAGATCGGGAAACTAAAAATATGACAAACAACATCAATTTCTCAATATGATATTGTCTCGTGTGGCAGAAAGTTTTGCATTTGCGTCAAATCATGTGTGCTTTATTAGCTGGGTAGCCTTTGCCACAAGAAGGAATTCCTATTAGAATGTACTTTTGTCAATACAATAGACAATTTTCGGTTCTTGTTCCTTTTCAGCAAGCCATCTATACAACTTAGATGCTGCAAACTACCCATTTTCCTGTGGAAACCTTTATAGATGATTACCTATCTGGCTAGTAATTTATCATAATAACAGTAGGTGATTTCTTTGGAAACTAAGATAAATTGACTGTTCATGATATGGATGCCCTTTCAGAAAAAAAGTGTGCAAGAAATGAGTTCTTCTATTGCTACTTTAACGGTTAAAAGTGAACAACGAAAAATGTAATTTGCACTATGATATGCCTGCCTTTTTTTCCCCCTTTGTTAGATAAAAGAGGCATGAAATGAACCTCTTCTATTGCTACTTTACACCCCCAAATTGTTAGTGTAACAGCGCATTTGAAAGAAACAGTTTGAACACACTACGGCAGTAAATGAAATCAGAGTTCCTGTTCAAATGGATATATGTTTAATAGTGCCGTGCCTTCATACACCATCCTGTTGTCAATGTTTTGTCGTAAAGACTGCAGTACAGCTGCGGCTTGTTGAACTCTGCACAATTTTTTGAATTCCACATTTATGAATAGGCAGAAATCCTGATCTTATTCCCGGGAAAAAGAAGACACTTGTTTTGAATTCCTTGTCAACAGATTGATGCACGAAAATGCTCTTATGCCAACAATTAAATTCATCATACTAATTAAAATCTCAGGAGCTGATGCGATCAATCAACCTAACGAGACAACCAAAAGATGTACTGCCAATGTAGATGTTGATGCGGCACGCTACAAGATTACAGATGCAATGCTGCTAGTGGGGGAATGTGCTTTGTCATATGGAGCAGGTATTTTTTTTACCATTATTTTATCTTTTTTTTCTTTTCTAGTGACCTTGTCGCATGCTATAATGTCATAACCACAAACTCTGTAACCTACTTATGCTCTTTTCTTTCACAATCAGAGTACCAAATAAATCTGCTGTTTGTGAAGGCACCTCAAGCAAAGACACCTCTGTGTGGTTCCTGTCCTGAAAAACTTCAATAAGTCATGCTGAAATTGGTTGATGTTTTCGTCTTGTTTCTCCAGATCATGTAGCATATGCGGTGAGCGTGATTTTTCTTTCACTGGGTGACAATGCTTCTATAGTTCTGTTACAGGAGTTTGGTGCCAGTAAATTCAACCACTCCAAATCACACGACTTTGCTTCCTCAATGTCCTAGACTGAACTATTCAGACGTCATTTTCAGATCGGTTACCAAATGAGTGAGATGGTATTGTACGAGCAATGCAGTGTTTCCAGCTTTCTTGGAGAAACGTCACACTCGATATCAGTTGACCAAACAGAAGTTGAGGTGCTGATGTGCCAAGGTTCAAACTAGTTGGATAGCTTCTGTCATGTGCTGATGTGCAACAAAGAAAATGGGCAGGTAATGTTGTATACTAAACCACCAGCACACAGCTGTAGCGAATGTACTGCAGCACGATCCATAATCTATTGCTTGGTGGTTGTCATCCTGTCGGTTAAGAGTCTCGTCGGTTTATGTAAGGTTGCAAATTAAGCTTTCTGAACTCTGAAGAGGTGCGCGATAAATAATCAGAGATTCAGATCAACCTTTCATCTTCTATGTGGAGGCGAAAGGCATTCTGAATGTACGGGAGAACGTAGGTGGAGACGTGGAGTCGAGGTGGTAGCTGCTGCTTGTCTTTGCCCGTCTGGCTAAGCACAGTTTATGCTAGCTTTATGACACGTTTGTAACATACGAGATTGCTCCTGTAAACCATGCATGGACCCATATTTTTCGTCAGGAAATTTTATGGGTATGGATCTATAAAATTAGCGTGATGGCTATGCATTTGTTATCCTGTATAAATCATAACCTAAGCTTACCTAATCATATCAACTGTTTTTTTTGTCAAGGTTATTTAAATTGAAACTTTGAGCTCTTTATTGGTAAGGAACTTGCATATTTCTAACAACAGTTGGAACGAACATAGATAGGAATATTTGAATTAAATTCGTCATAACGGTAAATAGTAAATTTACCAACTTACCAATTTGTCAAAAAATAGTAAGTAGTAAGACAATAGATATGTACTCCGGATCATAAAATTGTGGAAATTTAATCGCCAAAAAAGGGTGTAAATTGGGGCCTGACTTCGGATCATAACTCAAAGCATCACATTTGGTAGGAAATTGGACTGATTTGTGGGAAATGACACCACGAGAGACACCTTCAAGATCGACTGATCAATTTCTCAAAAAAAAAAAGAAAAAAAAAGGATCGACGGACCAAAAACACCCCTTGGGCCTTCGGTTGCAAGAAAAAGAACGAGACCCGCACCACACGACCGCACCACCAACAAGCGGGTCCCACGAGGCACGTTCCTTTTATAAAAGATGTTTGTATATACTACCTTGCATAAAATGGTGGAGATTTCTTCGCCAAAAAAAGGGTGGAAATTGGGAGATTGACTTTGGATCATAAATCTCGGCGCGTCACATTTGGTCGGAAATCAGAACTGATTTGTGGGAAATGACCCTACACCTTGAAGATCCACGGACCAATTTCGAGAGAGAGGGAGCGAGAGAGAGAAGGATCGACGGACCAAAACACTCTTTGGGCCTTCGGTTGCAAGAACGAGACGAGACCCGCACCACCCCACCAACAAGCGGGTCCCACGAGGCACCAACAACAGAGAACCGCGCATGGAACAAAACCGAACCCACCCGGAAGGGAGCCGCTTCCTTTCCCCTTCCCTCCTTCCCTCCCCCACCCCGACGAACTCGCCGCCGCCTCGCCCTCGCGCGGCGCGTGATCGCGCGCCGCCCATGTCTCTGCCCCGATCCCAGGCCACCGTCTCATTCTCCTGACCGCGTCCAGCGCAGCGCGGCCATGGGCACGGCGGCGG
>LAPY01000158.1:286013-296590 GCA_000970635.1 Eragrostis tef | reverse complement strand
CTGTTGGTACAGCTTCAAAGCCTTATTTTCTCATTTTCTGTACCGCTCTCCTTGTTCTGATTTGAAAAGAACATGCGAAGAAAGCTTATATCATTATATAAGTTTCAAGCGCTCTAAGGTTCAAATTTTGAATCATACACCAGCTCCCTTTCGGTGGCAACGGCTGGCCCCACTTCTGGCTCTTCTTTTTTTTTAGGAACACAGGCTCTTCTGGTCGCTCAAAGCGCTGGACGGGTGGGAAAATGGGTGGAAGGCTAGAGAGAATTTACTGCGGACCCACACACGTCGCATCTCGCTATGCGTCAGGTCCCATTAAAGGTGCCAGGACCCACTGACAGGGCGTTGAAGAAAAATAGGGATACGCCACAAATACGGTGCGCTGCCCCCCGTCGATCAGCTAATTGATGGTCCAGGATAGCAGATGCTGCACCCGGGTGCACAAGTTCTTTTTCGCGGTCGCCCCCACTTCTCAAGCCACGATGCAGACATCGTCCTCGGATCTTCGGAGGCTAGCCTTTAAATTAGTGACAAAAAATCATCCAGCCGTGGCGCGTGGCGTTATGCGATTGTGCAGTTGTTTATCAGGCTTTTGGTCTTGATAAGATGTTGTCGTTTTTTTGCGTGGGGGTGCTGATTCAAGGGCACGTACAGTGCCGCTGATGTTGAGAGCTGAAAGAAGCATCTGAGCTGCGTCACCTCTTCGTTTGATCGAAACCCGTTTCCAGCTTCGAAATGACATTTGTGTCTGGTTGCTACCGTTCGTGGCGGTTCACTTGATTTCTACTGTATCCAAGTAGGTGTATGTATATGGAGTATTCCATGCATACATGAGGTCAAAGAAGGATGGTTCAGAGACATGTTCTTATATAGTCCACCCCATTGAATCATGATGGGGTGGACTATATGTGACAACGCAAAAGATGAAATAGGCAAATCCTAGTGAACATACTAACTCTTGAGATATTTTCCTAATTCTAGAGCTCATTCAATTATTAGTTTTTTAATATATTTTCGTGGCTAGGTCAATACTCCCTATATCTACATCCATTAGTAATATGATACTAAAAAAGATTAATTACAATTAAAATATATGGGCACATATGTCCATATATTCTAACACTAAACAGTACTCAAGTTTAGTAACCTTTTTAGTTCATCTTTTAGCTAAACAAATTGCCTTAGCATCGGTAGTTAAAAACCGTAGGGATCCATTTTGTAACTTGACAGAGAATACAGTATACCAAGTACGCACACAAAACATCATCAGTATTTGTTCATCTAACATCATGATCAGCACATGTTGTGCAACATACAAGTCCCCTTAAGTTTATTCTGACACATAAATCAGAGAACATCTCAAGTAGGATGCCAAAAATAGGTATTCTTATACCTCAATTGTACAGTTCAAATCAGGGAAGAAAGCAGACTCACATCATCACTTAGTATACATCTAGGATTAGATAGCAATACAAGCGAGAATAGTAAGCGGCTTATTCAAGTACATCTCAGCTACTAGTAGCTTATTACGGTACATAGCAGCTAGCCATCTAGATCCATACAATAACCACATATCAAGTTATCAACATTCATGCTGACGTGGGAAGCCAAGGGGCAAGAGCATAGGAGCACCGGTTTAGTGTATTTACAGTCACGCAGGATACAAAGGGACCACGGATTGTGGGCAGTCCAACCTCTTCCCAGCAAGGGAGTAGTATGCAAGTACCTGAGCTTGACTATCTACACCAGGTTGCCCATCTTCCATCAACCGATCCGCATTATCAGGGTTGGGAGGCGTGAACTCAATATTCCAGAACGGCCTTGCCATGAGCATGAGATCACGACCTGTTTGAGAGGCTTTGTAGCCCTGCACCCAAGCATACCTCAGCGAAGGCATCCGTAGCATAGCAAAGGCCAGAGCTCGCTCGCTAAAGCAACAACTTCTGAGTTCAAGCTTTCGTAGATTCACACATCCCAATGCGAAACTGATCAATCCATCATCTGATTCCCCAACATTACCCAGAAGCATGTATTGGATATTTCCACTGCACTGTCCAATGTAGCCAAGACCTACATCTGAGAGACCCCCTGGTCTCAAGTACAGAGCAAACCTCCGAAGTTTGGGGCAGCCCCTCAGCAGAGCTCGGACACCATTGTCCAGTGGCAATTCTGTTATTCTCTCTTCTCTATCGAGCAGAACAAGGCGGAAGTCATAAAGTTTCTTGCAGAAAGTTCCAATAGATTCCAGGGCGCCATTGGTTATATCAGATACATAGGCTGCTATGTATTCCAGTTCTTGGCAACCTACCGCTATAGCCGTCAAGCCTACTTGAGAGACTCCTCCCTGCTCTTCTTGCACACCTGGATCGTCGTCTCCTCGCTCAATTCTGAGCCTTTGGAGTTTCTTGCATGTATCCGCAACAACCCCTAATCCTCTATCTCCTATCACATTCCTCACCTATTGAAAACATTTATAATGTTAGTTAAAATTATCAAGGTCACCAATCGAATATCTTCATAATTTACATGTGCAGGATACTTACTGCAAGAACTATTAAGTTTGGGCATTTTGCAATGAGCTGACAATGATCTTCGGTGGTGAGAAAAGTGTACTGCAGATCCAGTTTCTTGAGTACCGCAGAAAAAGGAAATAGAATAGGCATATCATTTGTTCCCATGAAAGTAAGTCCCAAGGAGCACAATCTGGATGGAAATTTAACATTATGATACTTAGTGAGCTCCCCTTGTTCATCGAATGTACCA
This sequence comes from Eragrostis tef, assembly GCA_000970635.1. Classification (NCBI taxonomy): domain Eukaryota; kingdom Viridiplantae; phylum Streptophyta; class Magnoliopsida; order Poales; family Poaceae; genus Eragrostis; species Eragrostis tef. The sequence goes on along the minus strand of LAPY01000158.1, from coordinate 293,830 downwards.
CCTGCGAATTCTTCCAATGCTGAGGCAGCTCGGAAGAAATTAATCAAATTTGATAGATCGCACTCGCCACCGATCTTCAAGGAAATCAGTGACTTGCAGTTCTTCGCAAGAAGCTCCAGGTCAGCTGGAGTCACTTGTAGGTCAGTCATGTGGAAATTTAATGTCGCTAGAACAGGATTGGGATTGCTGACTGCAAGATCGCGGATCCATTCACTGCCGCGATCCTCAATTTGGCATTCTTCGAGCAATAAAGTCCTCAGCGATCTGCTGAATTTAGCACAAGTTAGTGCAACAATTGCAACACAATAAGCCATGCTCTATACGTACGTGGATAGAAAAACATAGAATAAATAGATGACCACAGAAAAGCAAATGCAATTATTGCTGCACAGCTGTAGTGGCATTCCACAAATATCATTAGCTATGCCTGACATGGAAAACTGTATTCAATGTGGGTAATCCAGGTATCAAAGGTAAAAGGTTTTAGAAGAAAGAATACACCATATGTTAGTGTCACATTGCTGCTTTAGATTTTTGCAAGGAGTTCGAGTGGCAGGATAATCATAGAAATCAACTCCAGTCAAAAGAGTTTGCCATGTGATTTTCAAATCCCCAATGATCCGAGACATTTTTATGCATTGAATAAAAACGAGAATAAACAATTTGCAGTTATTTCTTAAGATCACTTTCTGATAGAACCATCTAAAAAATTCAAAATATCATCAAAAAGTTCAGCAACTCCCTTATCTGGTTTACCTTTTGAAGCATATCCAGAATTAAGTGATCAGAATGATCAAATCAAATTGAGGCAACTAAAGCTATAATTCGTGACAATGAAGAAATGCATGTGGACTTCTAATGCATTTCAACATCTTCAATACTTTACCAACAACTTGTAATCATGTGAAAACACTATGGAGGATTTTGAACTTGCAGATCTCAAGCAGCCTTTTGGCAAGAATCCTACCCTTGTTAGTATCAGAGCAAGCCTCTAATTCTAGAAACTGTAATATATCAGTTCGGGGCATCAACTAAACTACACGGTGACGTGCTTCCGCGTGAGCGCGTCGATGCGGTGCCACAGGCGGCACACCAGGGACGCCGCCTCCCGGTCGCGCGGGTCGTCCACGTACCCCATCACCAGGTGCAGCGCCTCCTCGGGGACCCACCCGCCGCCGCCGCCGCCGAAGCTCATCGCGCGGCTCAGCCGCTGCGGCTCCGGCGCCTCCCCGCCCATCGATCCGATCAGGCGGCGCGCGGATCAGGCTCGGCCCCCTACGCTCGCGGCATCTAGGGAATTCATGATGTTGTAGAGATGGTAATAAATCAATTGGAGGGGGATAGATACAACAAGAAAATGCGTTGCATTCTTGCCATAATAAAATAAACTTCCACATTGACGTCGTACATGGTGATAATATGCCACATCCATTCAAACACATAGGATTGTGAGGATAATCATATTAAAGTTAAAAGGTTTTTTTAAGGGAAAATGGCAGGTGCTCTGCCTTTTTATTAAAGAAAGAGATTAAAGTTAAAAGGTTTCATTTTGATAGAATCTAGCAACTCCAGTCAAAAGAGTTTGCCATGTGATTTTCAAATCCCCAATGATCCGAGACATTTTTATGCATTGAATAAAAACGAGAATAAACAATTTGCAGTTATTTCTTAAGATCACTTTCTGATAGAACCATCTAAAAAATTCAAAATATCATCAAAAAGTTCAGCAACTCCCTTATCTGGTTTACCTTTTGAAGCATATCCAGAATTAAGTGATCAGAATGATCAAATCAAATTGAGGCAACTAAAGCTATAATTCGTGACAATGAAGAAATGCATGTGGACTTCTAATGCATTTCAACATCTTCAATACTTTACCAACAACTTGTAATCATGTGAAAACACTATGGAGGATTTTGAACTTGCAGATCTCAAGCAGCCTTTTGGCAAGAATCCTACCCTTGTTAGTATCAGAGCAAGCCTCTAATTCTAGAAACTGTAATATATCAGTTCGGGGCATCAACTAAACTACAGCTCAATTATTCTCGGTCACAATCTCCCTAGCCCAAAATCGAGCTTACTCCTCCTACTACCAGATCAGAGATGAAGGGTACAAGAGAATCAAGGTGTTCGAGTACCTGCAGCAGCGGGCCACGAGGCGAAGTCCATCCGTGGTGAAACCGGAACACTTATCGAGCTTCAGCTCCTGCAGCATGTGTCCTCGGGCGCGGACGAGCTCGGCGAGGTCTTCGTCGGTGACAACCATGCGGCGGAGCTGCAGCGACTTGAGGCACTCGAGCGGCGCGGCGAGCTCGGCGACCCAGGGCCGGGCGTAGGCGCCCCAGTCCTCGGGGATGAGCCCGTACATGGCCGCGCGGGGCTTCCCCTTGACAGCGAGCGACTCGAGCCGCGGAAACCGGGCGAGCAGGCGCTCCGGGGACACGGCGTAGCAGAAGGGCACGGTGACGTGCTTCCGCGTGAGCGCGTCGATGCGGTGCCACAGGCGGCACACCAGGGACGCCGCCTCCCGGTCGCGCGGGTCGTCCACGTACCCCATCACCAGGTGCAGCCGCCCCTCGATCCGAGCAGGCGGCGCGCGGATCAGGCTCGGCTCGGCCGGCCCGTCCCTACGCTCGCGGCTCCGCGCCGGCTCGGCGGGGATCTGCTCCGGCGAGGGCCGGAGACATGGGGATTCCCTCCTCTCCTCTCTCTATCTCCCGCCGATGTGGTTGCGGTGCGTGGAGCTGGAGCAAGCAGCGCCGGGGAGGGGAGAGAATTATTGGAGGGAGAAGAGTGGAGAGGAGGACGATGCGGGTGGGGATTGGGGCATGGGGATTGGGGCAGGGGCGTTTACTTCTGCGCGATCCAGCTGGGGGATGCCAATCCACGTCGGCTCGGGGCCGGGAGGGCATTCTGCTCGGTGCACACATTGACACACACGCCCCGGCTCCCGGCGGTGTTCCATTGTTGTTGTGTGCGTGTGGTGGCAGGGGAAGCCGCTCCAAGTGATTTTTTTTTTTTTTTGAATCAGCCGCCAAGTGAACTGGTGAGGAATAGGATGATAGATTTGAGATGGGTCCGGGATCCGATTGCAGCAACTGGAGTACCATGTGAGTGTTGGTTGAGCACGATCATTATCGTCAGCTTGTACTTTCGGACATGTAGATTAGTAACTTTAACCCTTCTTATTATGTGTTAACATGACATGTTGGAGGTGACGTAAAGAACTATAATTTTGAGCTATACAGTGATTATTTTGGTTGGTTCAGAAGCGATGCACCAAAACTAAATCAGACGCCAATCCATTTCGTGTTAATCATTATATAATTTTTTTGGTACATTTGTGTGTGTGTGGTTAGGGGTTGTGGATTGAGCGATTGCTGCATTTTAGGGTACGTAAATGTTAGATACACTTTCATGAATAAGATTATTAGTGTTTACATCAAATCGGAGTCCATGGTTGGAGACTCGGAAATTTTGACTACTATCTCTTGGGCTTATCAAGGAATGGAGCCCTCGTGTCTGCCTTTAGGGTTAACGCATTATAAAGGAAGGCAAACGACCACACTCACTATTTCAATTCCAGTCTCTCCAGCGATCTAGCACACCTCCGGCCGCCATTTTCCTAATCTCCCTCGGTTTTGAGAGGTTGTGAGCGACATCCTGTTGTCAAATCCTATGAAGACCTATAAGTGATCTATCATGTTCGACAAAGATCTTGAGAAGATGGTGGCCAACGACGTGCTTCCCTCGAAGGACGTGGTCAGTTAGCAACAGTCAAACGGCCGTGATTTCCCAGCTCCTGAGACTGAGGAGATCATAGTCTTTAAGGAATTCTTCTACCGAGGATTCGACATCCCCACTTCTGATTTCTTTTGCGGCCTTGAACAAAGCTACCAGATCATATTTTGTCTTTCTTTTAGAGAAAACACAGGAGCATAAAAAAAATAAATTCATGTTACATTCCAAGCTTGCGACTTCAAAGGGATTTGTTGCATTTCAGGGTGGCATGGACTCTCAAGAGCTTGTGATCAGAGGACCCCTATGCGAGGACTGTTGGTTAAACTCCTTGCAACATATCATGGATGCGATCGTATGAGAATTTCAGAGTTGTTATTTCTGTCGTTGCAGCAGTAACCTGTGGCTGTAGTTATCAAATCTCAAACTAGTGCACCTTATGTTATTGAGTCTTTGACTCATGGACCATGGTAGATTGTCACTCTCCAAGAATATAGTTTCCGTCCAATTCTCTACGAGTCTCATAAAATGGATGATACCTACTGGACAACACACAATAAATGTCATTAGATTCATTTTGTGTCATAGACACATGCACCAATTTGATGGGGTGCGGGTGTTTGATACAGTTTATCTTAAGTAAATGCATGGCTGGTACATTTGGGTTATGTTCTCATATGATTAATATACTTTCAGACATATGGTTACTGGTGTCGATGATCACGTGGATAGATAATATAGTGTGTGGTGTAATCATACTCCTTTTAGTACTTCAGATTTTCTCATGCAGTCATTCAGACTTGCAAATGGGCAAAAAGAGTTTAGCGGCAAAATATAATGTTTCATGATAAAATTTCATAGTACAATGCAAATGTATCGTGCTATACACTAGCTCACATAGTTAAAAACAAGCTTGGAGGTGGCAGGGTGAGGTAAATAGGCTTTTATTTGGTATTGACCAAAGAGTTGTGTCGGCGTCAATTAACTAACCGACGAGTAAATTAGACTACGCGCTATGCTTGATTGGATGAACGAGCTTGAGACGGTGGGTTATACTATTTCCGGCAACGATGCCCTACGTCCAGTGCGGTGGTTCATGTTGTATTGCTCGTAGTAGGGGATTATAAGCCTTTCGAGAGAGGAAAGAACTCCCAAGTCTCTGAGTGTGGTGTTTGTGTCTTGGCCGGGAAGCCAGCAAGAGCGTGTGCGAGTAAAGTTTGTGAATGGGCCGTCCGCTTGCTACGGCTCCCGTTGTCCCTTTTATATGATCAAAGGACGACCGGCTACAAGAGCGGGGAAAAGGAAAAAGTAGGAGAGGGGATGGTGATCGTGCATGAATAACAACCGCCGTCCATTCCTTCTCCGCGGCCTCCTCGCTCAGGCGAGGACGATGACGCAGGTGACTGTCAACTCGGTGTTGGTCGTGTCCGAGTCCTGTTGATCCCTGTTCGTCGACTATGGCTGCCCTGTTGAGCGCAGGGCAGCACTGTGGTGGCTTGCGTGTCTCTTGACCGTTGTCAAAGGTTTGTCCATGTTGTGCGAGAATGGAGGATTACATCGAGGCATGGGCTAAAACGTGCCATTAAATGCGAGCCAACCGCGGGACGACGCTCGACCAGGAAACTCGAAACTCCTAAACACGTCGTTCCAGGAAACTGAAAGTAAACATACTAAGAAGAGTCCTTAGCCTAGCAAACTAGGATAAAAATGAGAGACCAAAACACGCCACACTAGTAAATGGAAGGTATTCGGGCTAGAACAAAATATTGGCCTAACTTACTCTACTAGCTAGAGACACAAGCAAGCGCAAACAATAGATATCAAGCAAACTAGCAAACTTGGAACCACAAAAAAAAATCTGAAATAACGGCATGATTTTACCAAAATTAGGTTTTAGAAATCATGGCAGCAAGGCTTCATTAACCACAACAATGCCGGGGTGCACATAGCATGTCGAGGAGGAAAGCAGGCTGCTCGATTGGGCGAGGGCGGAGACAAGCTGGACCGGTGGGATGCATCTCATCTGAGCTCGTTAGTGGGCATCTGGACACACCAGACGTCATTAGTGCATATAAAAACGCTTTCCTTCCACCGGTACGCCAGTGCCGGTCTAATTATTCTTACCCGGACGAGGTGAGATTTTCCGGTCCCCCGCTCGTTTGCCGAGTGCTCTACTGTGCTCCCGGCACCGCGCGAAAATATTTGCAGGTAAATAAAATAACCATGCATCCAATGGAAAATAGACTGTCGGAGCAAGAAATAAAATAAGTAGCATATCCTTTAATTGCCTCAACGACACGAAGAATCCTTTTTTTTTTGCTGCATTTTATTTTTATTTTGAGAGGTCGGCGATATTTCTTGACGAGGCTTTCTTAAGTGCGCTTTGTACTCTTTGCTGAGCTTGATATTTTCTTGGCTAAAAAATGGCCAGACGGGGAACTAAATTCCTGTTCTAAACCTCTAAAACTAATAATTAGTTAGCTAATAGTTAATAATAAAGTATTATCCAGATAATTATTAGCTAGCTAACTATTAGCTAGGGGTGTTCTAAACCTCTAGCTAATAAACTAGCTAACTATTAGTTTCTATTAGCTAGGTTGGGTCAGCTAATGAAATAATTGTTAGCTAAAAGCTAGCTAATTATTAGCTAAACTATTAGCTAAAGGTGTTCTAAACTTTAGAGATAGTTTTAGCAGCTGACTACTATCTCTAGAGGTTTGGAAGGCCCTGTTCTAAACCTCTAAAACTAATAATTAGTTAGCTTATAGTCAATAACAAAGTAGTAGCCAGATAATAATTAGCTAGCTAACTATTAGCTAGGGGTGTTTCAAACTTCTAGCTAATAAACTAGCTAACTATTAGTTTCTACTAGCTAAGTTGGGTCAGCTAATGAAATAGTTGTTAGCTAGAAGCTAGCTAATTATTAGCTGAACTATTAACTAAAGATGTTTCAAACTTTAAAGATAGTTTTAGCAGTTAACTACTATCTTTAGAGGTTTGGAACAGGGTCTGTTAGACATCAATAAAGGTCACAACTAAACTCGGGGAGGATAAGATAACGATGCGTCCATGCTTCATTAAAAATGGCAGCACGCAGAAGGCGCGTCGTCAGTGGCGCAAAGGTGACTGCACTGGTGCGGAGCGCCAGAAATGGAAAGGGTAGCGTGACCTCTCCATCCGTTACCTAAAAAAGCTGCCACTTTCCGCCCTCAGTTCTGCATAGGATAACTCCGATCTGCATCTACGCGCGTACTGGGAAAACTTTCAGTTTTCTGCCAATCTGCTGTCCTTGCTTGAACGGAAACAGCCCTTTTTACCAGATGTGGCAAATTGGTGCCATGCAAAGGAAAGGAAGAAGGAGCAGCTCTTTGCGGCAACCTATACTGCTAGCCTATCACCTACTCCTACTCAGCTTTCGATAATCTGCTATGGTCAACCCAATCCCCTCGCTTGTTGTAGATTTTTTTCCCCTCTCAACGCCATGAAGCACAACTTTTTTCCATCGGACGCAGCACGTCGTCAGTAACATAAGAGTTCTCGATCCACAAGTCACCATCTTATCCGGTGCTGGTAACTCCTCATTCTTGCGGCGCTCAAGTCGTCAAGGTGCGGAAACCTGACCTGGCGGACGCATCCATGATCCATCCGAGGCGGGGGGAGGCAGGCGCAGCGTGCGGCGTGCCGGAGCTGGATGTCGAGAGAATCTTTCCCCATCATAGGCGCCTCTGGGCGGCCCGGCGGCGTCGCTGCCGCTGGGCCCCGCGCAGGTGCCGTGAGAAATGGATTTCGCGTCATCTTTCTCGAGCCTTTTTTTTTTCTTTCAAAGTATCTTTCTCGAGCTCTGTAAACAGATGATGAACTTGCTGCATCCAGCGCGGGGTTAGTTTAGTTCTCGGGTCGCTGTAATCTGGTACGGGCAGCGCGCAGCCAGCCACTTGCGCGCGCGGTGCGCGAACGCAACACGGCTGACGATAAATTTCCAGCTTAACCCATTATCTAGTTGTACTTGGCGGGGCATTGTTGCATTAAGATAATGCCCTCATGCAGGCTTGTTGCAAGTGGCGCGCACTTTACCGCTA
>LAPY01000158.1:165023-191898 GCA_000970635.1 Eragrostis tef | reverse complement strand
GACGGCGCAAGAGGCAGCGGCGGGGCCGCGAACGCGGGCGAGTCGGTGGTGATCGACTACGGCCGGCCCCGCACGAGTTGTGGTTACTGCCGATCCACCGGCCCAACGAGCATCTCCCACGGTACCATTCCCAAATCCTGTCTGATTAAACTGGTTTGCTCTGCTTCGACCTGGATCGGACCTCGACTCCCTGCCGTGCGTGAAATCTCACGTTGCTTCTAGTATCTCGACATCTCGTAGAATCTGCTATTGGTTCTGGAATCTCGGGTTGACGCATCAAACGCAGGATATCTGTCCCCGGATCACACGGCACTTGAATTTCGGTTCAGATGTTCCTGCTAAGGGATAGTGGCTAAGAACTATGCTTCCGTTGTTGGATTGTGGTAAATCCTTGTTGTTTCGGCTTATGCTTGTAATGAATTGGATTTTAGTTGCAAACAAAGGGGCATGTTTAGTCCATGAACCTGTGTATGCCGGTTATTTGCATTGTTAATTCACAAACATATACCCTGCTGATCTTTATTCCATTAGCCTGTGAATGCTCAAGTGCCCCATTTTGCACTTAGCTTGTAGTACTTGGAACAAACTCTCAACTTGTCACTCTGAAATAAAATTGAAAAATAAGCACTATTAAATGAAGGGTGAGTAAACGTGTCCATGTTTTGTATAATTTGTCACCCTTTTCTATTTATTCAACCTGCTAGACGAATACTTGCATTTGTAAGAATTTGTGTCACACCATTTACTGTAATACCTCCTATCCTATCAATATGCAGGTATGTGGGCTAACAGTCTGAAAGCTGATGACTACCAAGGTACAAAAATTAACTCAGTTCAAACTTTTGCTTGTACGCTACTTGAAATCATACTTTTTATCCCACTTCCAGAATGATGAGATAACACATTGGTTTGTGTTGTGGAGATTTGCTATCTGTTCTTTTTGGTGCACATAGGTTTAAGGTTACCACATGAAAAAAAAACAAAACCTATATGCTCCTATAATTAGCACAACTAGTAAATGGCCAAAGAATATATCTGCAATGGCTAAAATTGTTATCTTTACCATACATAAAAAACGCAGTTGGTGGTGGTCATGGACGGTCGTTGGTGGTTCGTCTTGGAGGAGCGCGCCGACAGGTGGGCTCTGTTTGCCCCCCGCGTTCGGCTCCCTCTGTATACTACTGATGCAGAACCCAATCTGAAGCTGCTCTCACTGAGTAACCATCCTTCATCTTCCTCATGCCCTTCCTCCAATCAATGGTGCCTCCTTCTGCACGCACTCTTGCTTCCGCCGTCCATATATCCACCGCGGCCATAGTCGCCTCCACCCCAGAGGTAGAGACCTCGCCATTGATGGACTTGTGGACCTGCTGACTAATGGCGTCTCTATTAACTCGACTGCTGCCGAGCCACCACTCCCTGATAAGAATCGATCTGGACTCAAATGAAACCAGGCTACTGGTGACATGCACAGAGGTATTACTAGCTCAAATGAAAGCAGCCTTTGGCCGCTAGCTCAGAGTGCTCCAGGGTCCGGGCCGCTCGAATGTCGTCTTTGGCTGCCATTACGAGCTCATAATAGCATCTGGATACACATGCTTCAAGTTGCGTCTGCCCTTTGATTCTGCTCTACTTGATCTACCGCAAGCTTCATTTGCTTGGGGGTTTGATAATTAGAGAGAGGAGTGCGGTGGGACAGAACCATAGCCATCAAGCCATGGGAGGGGGATGAGCGATGGATAGGGATGAGTACAGTGCTTCGTTCTGAACAATGGCTGGGCCAAGTTCATTGGTTGTGGGTCCCACGTGTAAAAGGCCTAAAGAAGGTAAAAAAAAAAGAGAGAGTACAAACTAGGGGTGCCAAAAGTCCAAATGACCGCATTAATCTTTTGATTGCCCAAGTAAGCATTAATATGATTACTGGTGAAGTGCCCTCAGAAAGAAAAATGATTATTTATGAAGCACTAAGAATGGAAAAATGTCTCTTTCATTCATTCTAGAAAAATACGCAGCTGCCGGGCTACGAAATTTTTACTCTAATTATGCATGCAATTTTACTACTAGAATAAGGGTGCATTCGTTGCCCTCCCCTCTAAAATTTAGACCTCTAAAATCAAAGAGAATCTTATTATTTAGAGTGAATTGCACAAAACTACAACTATTTATGTCAAGGTTTCAGAAAGCTACAACTTTTGGAACCTTTTCAAAAAACTACAACTATTTTGACCATGAGTTTTAGAAAACTACAACTTTTGCATCTGACCCCGCATGTCAATCTCAGTTGGAGAACGCTACCACTTTGTGAGGCTGACATATGGGACCAGACACAAAAGTTGTAGTTTTCTGAAACCAAGTGTCAAATTTTGACACAAATAGTTCTAGGTTTGTGCAATTCACTCTATTATTTAAGAGTACTAAATAAAGTCTAATGACAAAACTTTTTTACAGATGGGTACATCTTTACGAGACTAATCTAATGAGCCTAATTAATCTATGTTTTGTTACAATAATGCTACAGTAACCATTGTCTAATCACATGTTAACTACCCTCATTAGATTCGTCTCGCGAATTAGACCAGGGTTCTGCAGTTAGTTTTGTAATTAATACTCTTAAATGCTAAGATTATTTTTGTTTAGACCCCTCTAAATTTTAGACCCCGTGCAACAAACGCACCCTAAGTAATATGCCATGAATCTTTTGTTTTGCAAGCATTTTCATAACCGTAGCGAAGCACAGGCATTTGGATAGTATCCATTGATTAGCCAGAAGCATGTGTAACTTATTATACAGTTAAAATGCCCTTGCATTGCGAAACAAATGGTGCACTTAATATAGGAAAGGCCAAAAGTTTGTGAAGCTCAAAATAATAGTGAGATGCCTTTGTTGTGGTTTTCAGTCGTAAACGTATTGTATTGTGTTCGAAGAGAAATTTTGAGGCCATTGTCAAAATGTCAACACAATGAAATTTAGTTTGTTATTATAATAAAATTTATCTCGTAATATTTTGCCATGATGGACCTGAATATATTGTCAAGTTTCAACTAGCTCTTACGTGTAGACTCTGGACCTAGAAAATCTGCTTCAAATAGTATGTATTGGGAGGGAAAGGTACTGTTAATGTTGCCAGAAAGATTACTTGGACAAAGATCATAGATAAAGCTTAGTTGTCAAAAAACGTTTTTAAAATTTCCTGAACCAGACGCTGAACCACAGGTGGTTACCGGCCATTTATCGGTTCAATCGTGTTTGCCTTTTCAATTTTCACTTCTTTTTCATACAATCAGCAGCTAACAATGGCCAGTTCCTGATAAGTTCTGTAAAGATTCATATCCAGCAAACCAGCTCAGAATAGAGTACTTATTGAGTGCTACAGTTCCGTTACCCACTGGGATCTCCATATATGGAGAGTGAAATTGAGGTTGAATAAGCTGATCCATTGGCGGAGTAGTATATATTTGAATCAGTTCATGTTATCCAATACAATATTCGCTATCCCAATTATTCCAAATAAATGAATAACTCTAGATGGCATGGCTTTGACTCACGATCATAATTGCAAATTTTACAGCTCTCCTTAATTATTTTTATTTTTGTTTCAGTTCTCCTTGATCGTGGGTGGAGGAGGTCTGGTTGTTTTCTTTACAAACCTGAGATGGAACGAACATGTTGTCCTTCGTATACAATACGCTTGAAGGCAAATGATTTCATTTGTTCCAAAGAGCATGGTCGTGTACTTAGAAAGATGCAAAGGTACTATTGTTTGTTTTGCCTATTCCTTGATTTTGCTGTTCGTAAGTCCTACTATGAATGTAACTGCTATTTTTCAGTTCATTAACCCTGCAGTGACCCTGTTTTTGGTGTCTTCACCCGATCTATGAGCAGGTTCCTTGATGGAGAACTTGACCCACAGGTTGGGAGTGCCAAGTGTAAGTCAAGCCCTACAAAACGCGCACTCAGTGAACCTATGAAATCACCAACCTCAAAAGTATCCAAAGTGTCAGCAAATGAGTTTCAAGCATCCACATGTTCAAATATTTTAAATGATGATGAGCTCACCAGGCGTCTATCAAGAAAAATTGACGAGGCAGTAGATACATGCTTCCAAGGGGGAATATTTGGTTCTGCTGTTCAACTCCCTAAAGCTGTCGTGAAGACTGTTAAACCTCAAGTTAAAAAGAAAGTAGGAGAATCTGTGCAGCAAAAGAAAGCAGGAGAAGCAGTCCAAGATTTGGCATACACATGTAATATAAGTTTCCAAATAGTTGCTGCATTTAGGCGTGCATTGCCTAAAGAGAAGGGTTCTGATCAAAGTGCGTTATTAGGAGACATTTCTCCAAATTCAGTTGCAGAAAAGTTGGCCATGACAATGGAACGTCTTGGAGAACTAGCTGGTTTTGAAGTAAAAGCTTGTAATGGGCATCTGAATTTCTATTCAGCCACCAATCAGACAACACAGAACCATACCAGCATTTGTGCACCTGAACAAGTTTCAGACAAGTCTGGTACCTCAAAACAAAGCTCTGTGAACATAAATAATGCTAGACCTTCTCAAAAACGAAGAAATCTAGAGATTAGGATGAGGACATCACATTTTGATCCTGAGGAGTTTGCTTTGTACCGAAGGTATCAGACAATAGTACATAAGGAGAAGACAGTTTCCGAAAGCTCATACAAGAGATTTCTAGTGGATACACCAATTGTATTTGTTCCCCCAAGGAGTGGTGATAATTCAGTGCCACCATGTGGGTTTGGGTCATTTCATCAGCAGTACAGAATTGATGGGAAACTTGTTGCTGTTGGTGTAGTTGATATCCTCCCCAAGTGTTTGTCAAGCAAGTACTTGTTTTGGGATCCTGACCTTGCTTTCCTATCTCTTGGAAAGTATACTGCTCTAAAGGAGATAGATTGGGTCAAGACAACACAGGAGCAATGCCCCAGCCTTCAGTACTACTATCTTGGTTACTATATACATTCTTGCAATAAGATGCGATACAAAGCTGCATACCGACCATCGGAGCTTCTCTGTCCAGTCCGTTATGAGTAAGTTTAAGTTCTTTTCCCTTTGTACTTAGTTCTTATCCCTTTTTAATGTGAAAAATACAATAGTAGTCAAACTTATCAGGTAGTTACAGGAGGCACACTAAGTACTTATATGATTTTTTTCTTTCTTTTTTGATTTTTTTATTAAGATGTATCTTTTTTAAAAAAAATAAGGGTACTATTGATACTTGATCGCTCCTGAGTAGTGGTAATTTTGAGAACACTGCTGTAATTATTGCCTTCAGTTCAAGTGCATGTCCTCTTAACTTAGCATGGGTTAGTGAAAAGTTGAAAATATACAAAACTTTCATCTGCATAAAAGGTGTCTCCAGCTTGACCAGTAAAACTTCTGGTTGGTTACTTTACTGTTTCATGTTTCTATTCACCAACTCACAACTATTCAAGCTTTAATGAAACTTTTTTGAAATGGCAGCACAAAATTTGGAGAAATTATATTGTTTTCTGCTGTTCTTTTGTTCCTCTCTAGCTGTGTAACATTTAACTCTCAATATTGCAGGTGGGTTCGCTATGATTTGGCCAAGCCTCTACTAGACAAAAGTCAATATTCTGTGCTATCTGATTTTGATAAGATGCAGGATAAAACGCCTCAACCACGGGTTTGTGGTCATAATAATGACTCTTCAGAAAAAGCTGATAATTTTGAGTCTGCTAGTGATGAGGATGATGAAGATTTGAACGACTATGAATCAGATATGATAGTTGACGATGGGATAACTCATTCAGAAAAGGCTGATACAACTGAAGACAGTTCCAACATAAATGACATTGAAAATGTTATCCTAGAACTGCATGGTTCTCGAGTTAAATATAAGGTATATACGCAAAATCGAACTCCAAGCTAAAGGATGGTACTACTCCCAGACTGCACTAAACTAGGGTTGTATCATCTGGCAGGCATTAATTTCTCTTTTCCAGTATATCTTGGAAAGTGTCTCTTTTGTATTACCAAACTTAGAAGCTACCATGCTCCATAATTATTAGAATCTTACAATGTCTCTAGAAAATATTATTCTTTGCTCCAATTTTGCTGTATGTATAGGATGTGTGAATGTATTCTTCTAGGGGTGCATGAACCTCTGGCCTTCCAGACTGTTCGGTTTGCTGAACTGGTCCTACTGTCACTTTCAGGATCTTCAGCAAGTGTTTGGGCCAATCCAGAGGAGAAACCTCAGTGCACTAGAAGGGCAATTGAGCCGATACGTCAAAGTTGTTGGGAAGGAGCTATCTGATCGAATGGTCTATTCACTTGCTTGATGTATGCAACTTTACATGATAGAGCAATGCTACTGTTAAAGGTGCACATGAATATTTAAACTCTCAACTCTGATACCGTTGGTTAAGGTGCCCATGAATCCATTCTTCCATATGTTGTAAAGATCCAAAGAGAGGTTGACATTACACATTTGTCTTTTCTTTTCTCTCTTATTTTTGTACTAAAAATCTTCTCTGGTCACATGGTGCGCAACCAGACTTGCCAGATTTTTTAAAAAAATAAAATGTAGAATGGAATGCAAAAATGACTTTGAAACATGATTTTATTCAATCTATGTTCCACTACAATCTACTTCTGCTACTTATTAAAACTTGCTATCTTGATTTTGAAACATGATTTTATACTTCTGCCATTTAGTAAAAAATGACATTAAAATTGTAATAACACCTTCCATACTTATCTTGATCTGTCTGAAGGCCTGTAAATAAACCCAAAAGACCTGCACAGCTTGATGCATGTATGCTTCATGACTCCGGGCTAAAAGGCTTTACAGAAGCATATTTTGGTACACATGGAACGACACTGCACAAATTAGTACAGTTTCAGGATCGAAGGTGATTCATGTGATCGATTTGCGGAGTACATCTTCTTAGGGATACACACTACCTTTCTTCCTAGAAAACCTGCTGTCTGTGTCGAACATTTTCAGTCAATGCTTAGATTTTTCTCCCTGGATATATACAGCACTCGTAGGGCTGGATCCTCTTGCGTTCCGCTCATCAGCAAATTCGCTAATGCCACTTTTTATCGCCTTTAAACCTTGTTCCAGCTATGAACAAGCTATGCGGTTTTCTTGAACGTTACTACTATGCTTGGATTTGCTGAAAGCCTTTTTACCGGGGTCGTACAACGCCCGCGGCCATCCGGTGGTGGGGGGATAAGCAAAGCCGCCGCCGTTTTGCCGGTGCCACGAGCACGGGCGCTTCGTGGACGGAACGCCTCGTGGCCGTGTCCTTAGGAATTGAGAGGCTTGGCGCTTCACCGGCTCACCGCATTGCATTGCGTTGCACGACAAGAAAGGCTGCACCATGCGGTGAACACATTGCAGCACTGCTCCTGCCGCCTTGTCGTATTATGTAATGATATGATGGGGTGCCGTATTTGTGCACTCTGCGATCGCAAGGCATCACGAGCTATATGCCTAATGTAGAATCAGTAGTGATTGATGCTATATGCCGTAGTTTTTCCTGTTGAGAGATGCCCTTACCGGTGCACTGTCCGTACTGATCTTGTAGACCAATGCTGCCTCTGATCTTGTAGACCAATACTACGTAGGCAGCAAGTGTCAGTCACAGTCACCCGCTACGTAGCAACCTTTCTGGAATCAATGCCGTACATGCAGATTCTCCAGCGACTTCACCACCACCGTTCACGGGCACAAGGACCTAGGTGCCCAAAGCACGCCCATGACTCGCCGATCTTATCACACCACGGCCAGGCCCGCACGTCAGAACCCTAAGGACACGCCAGTGCTGTCTTGGCAGCATTGCCATGGCGCAGCGCTACAGCAAAGAGCAGTGGCCGACTGGGCCTGAGCGGTGTGGCCGTATCGATGGATGAAACGAGAGGGTAGACGAGAATCAAGGATGATGCCGCTCTATTCGGAGCACTGAGTAGGTGGGGGGAGAGAGAGATGAAAGGAAAAGGCAAAGGATGTGTGTGAGAGAGAGAAAGAGCGCAAGATGCTGCACGAGAAAAGTAATGGGAGGCAGTGAGGCACCAACCTCCAGAAGCGGTGGTCTGGCTCGGGAATGGCAGATGCGTTGTCGCCTTTACGTGGCCTGCTTTGGAACAGGCGAGAAGACGCCGGCGACGGAGAGTGCCGCGAGCCAGCGGAACTGACGAGTGAGGCCGGGGTCGCGTGGGGCCGTCGAGCCGGGGACGGTGGGGTTGGTGGTGGCATTGGCGCGTGTGGCGAGCGTGGGCGACGGCGTGCAACGGAGACCCAGGAAGGCCGTTATCGAGGAGCGCGCGGACGCAACTGCTCGCCAACAGACCCGGGTCCCCCGGCCCTCTGAGATCCGCGTGCGGATTGTCATCCTGTGTGCCTTCTTGCTGTTGATCAGAAATCCGTAATGCTGACGCTCCCTACTTAAGCAAAACACACTTGTGACTCCTATCTCACATCATCTTCTTCCTACCGCGTCTTGTGCCTCTGCAACGTCGTCTTCCCTGGGCAACTCGTCACGCCTCCGGTGAGCCCTTAGCCGCCATGTTTGTTCCGCCGCCGCCACCTCCGCCGCAACAATTTGCAGACCATGCTATTGCAATGCCACGACCATTATCACTATATATGTCCATATACCATATGAAGGGAGTAAAGGGACGGAGCTTCACTGTGACCAATATGGACTGTGGCCAGAGGCAAAGCTACAGCTTGCCGTCGGTGTCCTGCTGCTGATGCCATATATTAGCCTTGTATTTTCTAGCACTAACCTTGATAAAAACATTCAACAATGATGTGACAACCAAGCTCATCGACATGTTGACACCAGTGACATCTTATCCTCGCTTCGCCCTTGGTTGCGGCCCGTATATTGCTCTCGTCCAAGGTTCCTGGCCCCTGCCGAGGCCCATAACCTTGGCCCTTACTAACTTAAGGTCCAAAGCTCCGTCACCGAATCATAGAATGTTAAGAAATATGTTAACATAACACAAAAAATTGAGAGACGAAATGGAGAATGTTGAATCCCATCATAATTTGAAGGCGCAGAATTATGCTTTCAACGCGAATGGAGCAATAGTTGCGCAGATTACAATTAATGGGTCGGCCCATGGTGAATTGTTTGAGTTTCAAAATATACATGTCATCATGGCTTCGATGTTCTTGATAAAAATGCCGCGTCTTATTTGATTTTAGTTGTAGTATTTAGTGACTCATATGAGCACTAAGATTTATAGTAGTGCTACTGCTTTGAGTGATGAGAGACTATTTTTAAACCTATAAGATCGAACCTAGGACCTAAGAGGTGCCGTTCGAGCCCATTGATCACTTAGCCAAAACCTCTTTAGTTATAATGTTTATGAAAATAGCTTCTAATCCAGCTTATTTGTACATTTCAGGCGACGGAGAGTGCCGCGAGCCAGCGGAACTGACGAGTGAGGCCGGGGTCGCGTGGGGCCGTCGAGCCGGGGACGGTGGGGTTGGTGGTGGCATTGGCGCGTGTGGCGAGCGTGGGCGACGGCGTGCAACGGAGACCCAGGAAGGCCGTTATCGAGGAGCGCGCGGACGCAACTGCTCGCCAACAGACCCGGGTCCCCCGGCCCTCTGAGATCCGCGTGCGGATTGTCATCCTGTGTGCCTTCTTGCTGTTGATCAGAAATCCGTAATGCTGACGCTCCCTACTTAAGCAAAACACACTTGTGACTCCTATCTCACATCATCTTCTTCCTACCGCGTCTTGTGCCTCTGCAACGTCGTCTTCCCTGGGCAACTCGTCACGCCTCCGGTGAGCCCTTAGCCGCCATGTTTGTTCCGCCGCCGCCACCTCCGCCGCAACAATTTGCAGACCATGCTATTGCAATGCCACGACCATTATCACTATATATGTCCATATACCATATGAAGGGAGTAAAGGGACGGAGCTTCACTGTGACCAATATGGACTGTGGCCAGAGGCAAAGCTACAGCTTGCCGTCGGTGTCCTGCTGCTGATGCCATATATTAGCCTTGTATTTTCTAGCACTAACCTTGATAAAAACATTCAACAATGATGTGACAACCAAGCTCATCGACATGTTGACACCAGTGACATCTTATCCTCGCTTCGCCCTTGGTTGCGGCCCGTATATTGCTCTCGTCCAAGGTTCCTGGCCCCTGCCGAGGCCCATAACCTTGGCCCTTACTAACTTAAGGTCCAAAGCTCCGTCACCGAATCATAGAATGTTAAGAAATATGTTAACATAACACAAAAAATTGAGAGACGAAATGGAGAATGTTGAATCCCATCATAATTTGAAGGCGCAGAATTATGCTTTCAACGCGAATGGAGCAATAGTTGCGCAGATTACAATTAATGGGTCGGCCCATGGTGAATTGTTTGAGTTTCAAAATATACATGTCATCATGGCTTCGATGTTCTTGATAAAAATGCCGCGTCTTATTTGATTTTAGTTGTAGTATTTAGTGACTCATATGAGCACTAAGATTTATAGTAGTGCTACTGCTTTGAGTGATGAGAGACTATTTTTAAACCTATAAGATCGAACCTAGGACCTAAGAGGTGCCGTTCGAGCCCATTGATCACTTAGCCAAAACCTCTTTAGTTATAATGTTTATGAAAATAGCTTCTAATCCAGCTTATTTGTACATTTCAGTTACTCCCTCCGTCCCAAAACAAATGACACTTTAGCTTTGTCCTAAGTCAAACTATTCTAACTTTGACCGAGCTTATACGAAAAAGTGTCAACGTTTTTGGTACCGAACAAGTATCATTTGATTCATCTTGCAATATATTTACATCTTATATCTATTTGATGCCATAAATGTTGATACTATTCTAAATAAACTTAGTCAAACTTAAAATGATTTGACTTAAGACAAACCTAAAGTGTCATTTGTTGTGAGACAGAGGAAGTACGTTGATAACAAGAGCCTATCTCTCAGGAAGCCTTGACGTCCTCCTTAATGCATGATTACACGCAAGAAAAATAAGTCAATTGTTTAGCCTCTCGATTGTTAGCATTATTTTCAACTTGTTGGTACTTAAAATCCATCATTTGAATTCCACAATAGTTATGAATTCACCTAGAAATTTTTTGAATCATGTCCCTTGAATGTTTCACTAGTGAACAATACCAATATTATGAAATTATTTGCTCATTGAATTGGTTCTAATTCCGAGTAGAGGATTGCAGAATGAAAGAAACACCATTTGACTTATTTTTCTTATTGTAAAAAGGAGAAAAGTTTTCTTTTTAGTAGTAAAGAACGTGAAAATATCTTTCGTTTATTCGAACACTTTGTAAAGAAGAAAAATAGATTGATAGAGATTACAATGGTTCCAATGAGAAACAAAATGTGTCTCTAAGTAGCCAAATAGTGCCTAAATTGTCTTTTGAACTTTTTTTTTGAGAGACGATAATTCATGTCATGTTTATTGTTTCTCTTTGTGATACCTAACAAGATCGACTATAGCTACTCTCTTTCATCCACACTCTTATCATGTTTGTTGGTTGTTAAAGATTTTGTTGCGGCGCTCGTGAAAATAATCGTATAATTGAGAACACTCGGAGTTATGAAGATCAGATGGTCCGAGAACTACCGGTACTTACGTTAAGCTAGCTAAAGTATTACTTAGAGTAGCTACTCTCTTTCATCCTCGCCACCGTCATCGACTCACTAGCCGTTGAAGTATTTTGTTGCGATGTTCGTAAAATGATCGAATGACTAAGAACATTCAAAGTTATCAAGATCAAACGGTCCGTGAATTACCGGTACTTAGCGCGCGCGGACAGACGTCTGGGCGCTAACGTCTTTTTTTAAAACAATCATCTATATTTCCTGTCCCCTTCACCTCGCGGCTGTGCTTCCTCCTCCAGTCCAGGCTCGCCGTCTCTCTCTCCTCTCCTGCTTCCCCTCGCGGAGCGTCCCTCCCGTTCACCGGTCCTCATTTCCCTCTTTTGCTCACGCCGCCGCATCCTCTTCGCTGCCCCTCACGTTTCTCTCGTTTTGCACCGCGATCGAACCCTGTCCTCTGCGTCCACCGAAGTGAATCACGCCACCACCCAAGAATTTTCCCTCGCAATAACCCGACTCCGCTTCACCTGTAACGGACCGGAGTGGACATGACTGATTTCTTCTTCTGATGGTAAGAAACACTGGATTGATTGGTTGGAATTGTTCCAGGAGTTTGCTTTTCTTCTGTTCGTCCCTTTCTTCACTGCGAGCAGTTGAATCCAAGTACAAATCTTCCTCGGATCCGCTCAATTTGTCGCTGATTTTTGCTGCGTTGTGAAGTACTAACGGAGATGAGTTCACTTTCCAGCAAATTTTCAACCGGTGCCTTCCTCTGGAATGAGGTCGGTACAAAATCGTGATTTCACCAAAAGTGAACTTCGTTTCCCCGTTTCTCGTCGAGGAAACGTTGGTTGTTGCACCAGCCATCCTGCATTTTACTAGAACAAATCTCTGAAGTCAAGGGGATCTTATCTTGTTGCCTTTTTGTGTGTCTGTGTGTGGGATTTTGTGCCTGTCGTCCTTTTCTCCCTTAGACAACCAGGTGGAATAATATGCTATCTCTCCTTCGCCTTCGTTTTTCTGCCGAGTAACACGATTCTGACTGAGTACTGTAACTTTGATTGTCAGATGCAGTGAACATAATCAAATTTTCTGTAATTATATTTTATGCAATTCTTTTTCAGGGTTTTGGGGAGGTTTTAACCCCTTTTTCCATTTCCTGCGTTATTTGTCCTCTGACTTGTTCTTCATGCAGTCTGTTGAAGAAGCAAGGAAGCTGTCCCTCATGGCTCAACCAGCAGGCAGTTCCTGCTGAGATCCAGGAGAATTTGATCCAGTCATGTCGGCAGGGAGAGGCAATCCAAACATCCCTGGTAACTGGTCTCAATTGGGGAGCGTCAGGATGCCCACCTTAGGCTGTCAAAATCATGCCGGTACAGCCGCAGCAGGCAACGGCAATCCGATCACTTCGCCGGCCTTGTTCTCCACATGCTCCACATCCACCCTGAGTGCCATGCACGAGATATCTGCTTCAGAAGCAGCTCCGTCGAGTTCCATAAGCTTCGCAGCTGACCAACATGCTGGCTCCTCCATGCCGCCATCCTGGAATTTCCCTAGAGGATGCACGCAGGTTCCTATTAGTATCGTCGTATTTCATCGGCGACTGACAGGAAGGAGTTCGCGACCACTGTCTCGTAGTTCTATGCCAGCCCCTGCCTTTCATGGTGTTTCAGAGGGTAAGAATTTCTTAATTTTCTTTCTTTCTTTTGAGGTGTCATCTAGTTCAGTTTTGTGGCTGAATCTTACACTATGAATGTACTGAATGCCTTTGTCTCCTGTTACTCTACCTATTATGAAGGCGGAGCTTCTATTCAGCTTGCTGGGAGTAATTTCTTGTCACTTGGAAGAGCATCAAACAATGTCGTAGGTCATGTTGCAATGAATCCTTCACAATTAGCCATTCCAGATACTTACAATTATGAGCATGCATCTACACATCTTGGGCCAAATTTGTTAGATGATGAAGCAACAAAGACCAGAAATGAAACAGAAGCTAGCCAACTGCAACAATCAGCAACAACCAATTGTTGTGTCAGCCACACTAATTTGGAATCAGCTATCCCTGCAAAAACCTTGGAAACACAAGTTCAGCATTCTCAAGAATCAACTGCTCTTCTTGCAGAGGTGTCTGCTGATGAAAACATGCATATGTACCAGCCGATGCAGAAAAAGCCCAAGATACAAATCAGTCAGAGCAAGCACACACCTCTGTCTACACCAGCTGTACTCAAGGAGAGAACACTAACTCAAATAGAGATGCAGATTGCAGGTGCTGAGAAAACTGAAACATTCAGGAATGCGGAAACCCCAGCACAGAAACTGAAGACGAGGAGGAAAAAGCACAGACCAAAAGTAATTCGAGAGGACAGGAAATCTAAAGTGCAAAAACCTGTAGTAGATTCAACACCAGATGGGAAATCTCCAAAGCAGAAAGTCAAGAGAAGTTATGTCCGGAAGAAAAGAAATGCCAGCTCTCTGGAGAAGTGCTCGGGGCCTGTTAGTAATCAGTCCATCTCTGGAGAGGCAATCCAAACATCCCTGGTAACTGGTCTCAATTGGGGAGCGTCAGGATGCCCACCTTAGGCTGTCAAAATCATGCCGGTACAGCCGCAGCAGGCAACGGCAATCCGATCACTTCGCCGGCCTTGTTCTCCACATGCTCCACATCCACCCTGAGTGCCATGCACGAGATATCTGCTTCAGAAGCAGCTCCGTCGAGTTCCATAAGCTTCGCAGCTGACCAACATGCTGGCTCCTCCATGCCGCCATCCTGGAATTTCCCTAGAGGATGCACGCAGGTTCCTATTAGTATCGTCGTATTTCATCGGCGACTGACAGGAAGGAGTTCGCGACCACTGTCTCGTAGTTCTATGCCAGCCCCTGCCTTTCATGGTGTTTCAGAGGGTAAGAATTTCTTAATTTTCTTTCTTTCTTTTGAGGTGTCATCTAGTTCAGTTTTGTGGCTGAATCTTACACTATGAATGTACTGAATGCCTTTGTCTCCTGTTGCTCTACATATTATGAAGGCCGAGCTTCTATTCAGCTTGCTGAGAGTAATTTCTTGTCACTTGGAAGAGCATCAAACAATGTCGTAGGTCATATTGCAACGAATCCTTCACAATTAGCCATTCCAGATACTTACAATTGTGAGCATGCACCTACACATCTTGGGCCAAATTTATTAGATGATGAAGCAAAAAAGACCAGAAATGAAACAGAAGCTAGCCACACTATTTTGGAATCAGCTATCCCTGCAAACACCTTGGAAACACAAGTTCAGCATTCTCAAGAATCAACTGCTCTTCTTGCAGAGGTGTCTGCTGATGAAAACATGCATATGTACCAGCCGATGCAGAAAAAGCCCAAGATACAAATAAGTCAGAGTGAGCACACACCTTTGTCTACACCAGCTGTACTCAAAGAGAGAACACTAACTCAAATAGAGATGCAGATTGCAGGTGCTGAGAAAACTGAAACATTCAGGAATGTGGAAACCCCAGCACAGAAACTGAAGACGAGGAGGAAAAAGCACAGACCAAAAGTAATTCGAGAGGACAGGAAATCTAAAGTGCAAAAACCTGTAGTAGATTCAACACCAGATGGGAAATCTCCAAAGCAGAAAGTCAAGAGAAGTTATGTCCGGAAGAAAAGAAATGCCAGCTCTCTGGAGAAGTGCTCGGGGCCTGTTAGTAATCAGTCCATCTCTGTTGGAACAGGAATTGCTGCTCGAAGAACTGCATCAGTTCGAAGAAGTCTGGACTTTGGGCTTGAGGAACAAGGAATGCAGGGAGATCATGTGTCGACAAGGAGTGCAGGGAGGTCATATGTCTATGGCCAACTCACACCACCACAACATTGAGAAACTTGTTCATGCTCAAAGTTCTTTCTGCTCAGTGGCTGAATCAGAAGTGCAGGTTGGACAGGGACTGCAAGTAGACATGCAAAACTCACCAGGAAGATTAGCTTTTGGCATGAGTCTCAAACTGAACAAATTGTTAGATGAGTACATTCATTTGCCCGAGGCCACACCAAAGACTACACAAGAAGTTTCGATTGCAACTTCGGGATCTTTTGGTAAGGAACTAGAAAAGGATAATATTAGGGGAACTCACGAAGCTGATGCAACTAGTAAGAACAGGTTGTGCATTCAAGAAAAGGTGGGAATGACAGTAGCAGAACAGAACAAAGATGATTTGGAATTCAACCATTCTATTTCAGATTATGTTTCTTGCTCAGGTAGGTCCTTACCTGAAATGGAGCCCACAATAAATCAGATAAATAAGGTGTCAAAAGTGGAGAACCATAGACACCATAAAAATGTTGAATCGTCCACTGGCACACAGGACTCCATTATATGGAGGGCGGCAGCTGAGATGCTAGCATTTTGCCAAGTTGGGGGGATAAAGAAGAAGCGATCGGCCCGAGCCCGCAGAAATTCCTTCATTTCTATTATGGACCTTGAGAATGATACTTTACAAGCATCAACAAGATTGCCACAGCCATGTATGGATGCTCTGTATGAAAATTCCTACATTAAGTTTATGACGAAGAAACGTTCACAAAAGGCACGTCCACAATGTCCCAGCTCCATTGAACCAAATTTGGAGCTGAAAAACAGGCTATCAGCAGGAAGCATCTTCTATGGTGAATGTAATGGACCAAAAATATCAGAAGAGACATTTCATGATTCTTCACCTTGGACCCTGGACAATCAAAGAATCAACCTTGATGTTCATTGCAAGGCACCAGAAGAGAGCTCAACAAGTACATCAACAGTACCATGTAATGATCACCTTCAAGGAGTTGCATCAAAGATGAAACATCTTGATTTGAACATTGAGCAGGTGCATAGAACTGAGATGAATTTATCTCTGACCGTACCTGCTCTTATTTCATTTGGAGGAACATATGGCCTGTCAAATTCTCTGGTCCCATATGGTGGTGGGATGGTGGTTCCATATGAGAGGCCCTGGCAGGTAGTCAAAAGGCAGCGCCCTCGAGCTAAGGTTGACTTGGATTTTGAAACAACAAGAGTTTGGAACCTTCTGATGGGGAACACAGCTGAGCCTGTAGATGGGACTGATGTTGAGAAGGAGAGATGGTGGCAGCAAGAAAGAGAAGTTTTTCAAGGCCGTGCTAATTCATTTATAGCTCGCATGCGACTTGTTCAAGGTACTGTTGTAAAATAATTTTGAAATAAAATTCCCTTTATATTTTGACTACCTTGCACAGTTTACAGTTTGAGGAGCTAACTTCTTATTTTAAACTTTGCATCTGGCCTTCTTCCCCATAGAAAAATGGCTACAATAGAAAACTTCATGTGACACCAACACCGGTGAATATGATCACTACCCTATTGACTCATGTCTTGTTCTGTCTTTGACCATAACAGTGCGGGAAAAGAAATGCAATAACTCAAAATCTATTATTGAACCAGTTGCATTGATTATCAACCAGGTAAATATGATGTCTAATTTTTTTACCACTTGTTTATCAGGAGATAGACGCTTTTCTCCTTGGAAAGGATCTGTAGTTGACTCTGTAGTTGGAGTCTTCCTCACACAAAATGTAGCCGATCATCTTTCAAGGTACGATGCTAAAAATCAATGTGCATCACATCAAAACTCTTCATTCTCCAAATCAAAATTATTGATGAATAAATTTTGATATTATGTACTAGATTTTTTATGACTTCTTTTGCGAGAATTTTTTTATGACTATTATTTTGACAAATTACAGCTCTGCTTTTATGGCCCTTGCTGCAACTTTTCCATCACGGTCAATCAATAGCAACTGTAAGGACGATGCAACCACCCAAGACAATGAACAAACTATCGGCACTGGTTCATTAGGAGAAAAAAGCATGTTTGACCTGTTTCATAATGGTGCCAGACCTAATCTAGAAGTGAATTGTGAGGAGCTATCAGTGAATTACAAGAAGATACATATGGTGCCAAAAGACAATACCAGCATTGATGAATTCATAGAAGGTGAAAAGTTTTCATTTGATTACAAATCAGCAGACGAAAATGTTTGCAAGAATCAAGGGACTGGAATGGAACATAAGGCACAACGAATATCAGATGTCTCCTCAGTGGAATTGACTGCTTCTACAGAAGTCCTGCAACAAACGCAATACCAGAATGAGATCTCCTCTCAAAGTGTAACTCTGGAGACTCGTCAATCGAGATTACCTTCAAGTTCTGGGATACCTAAAAATTTGGCTGTTGGTGGTTGTGTTGCATCTTATCAGCTACTAGAAAACAATTTCGGTCATGTAAAAACAGTAACGGGAAATGGCATTGTAACCTGTGAAATTGAACACCATATACTCAAAACAGTATCAATTAATGATGATGGTGTTGGTAAACCTGGGATTCCTTCTAGTTCCACGATGCCATTCAGCTCAACCATTGATTCCCAACAGCTGGATTTGAGAAATGAGCCAAATGTTTCAACATCTCCCAACAGTTCTTCAGGTTCTGCTACACCATACTTAAAAAGCAGCACAGACAAGAACACAAATTCTCATATGGCAGAAAGGAGTGGCGATAAGACTTCCAGCATCGTTCTGAACTCTCCTGCAGGTGAGCAGGCATCTCTTTCTTCTAAAACTTTTATTAAATCCAATGTCTGTTAAATGTTTGACAAAAACTTGATCACTATGCAGTAGACCAAGACAGAAGGACTAGTTTTGAAGCATCAGACTTGCAGGAGCATGAATCACTCTTTGTCACGGATGAAATGACGACACAAGGAAATATAAGAGAGGATGAACGTACTTTGAAATCTGGTTTTAGCTCCTATAATGGAGTGCCAGATACAGAAGCACCAGCATCAAGGCGAAAGAAAACAAGAACCACAAGTAAAATGAATACAGAGAATTTTGACTGGGATAAACTGCGAAGGGAAGTTTGTAATGAAGGCCGCATGAAAGAAAGAAGTTTTGAAAGAAGAGACTCGGTAGATTGGGAAGCAGTAAGATGTGCTAATGTTCAACAAATTTCCCATGCCATTCGGGAAAGGGGAATGAATAATATTTTAGCTGAAAGAATCCAGGTGATAAGTGAATGGTTACTAGGATTAACTATGATTGATATGCACTACCTATGTTTGGTTGACATATAACACTGTGATGTGTCTTCTCTCTAAAGGCTGCATGATAGAGTTAACAATTGTTCCTTAATTTGTCTCTCTCTTTTTCCAGTAAGGCTCTAATAAGAGAGATGACTCAACCAAAAGGAGATTTTTCTACTTATAAAACTTAAAATCTTAATCAGCAATGCTATAATCTTCTTAATGGTAAATTTGATGGTTTTACAGAATTTCCTGAATCGTTTGGTCAGAGATCACGGAAGCATTGATCTTGAGTGGTTAAGAGATACGCCCCCAGACTCAGCAAAGTAAGATACTCTGTATAGTCGTCCCTCTATTGCTGGAAATGACCAGTCGACCATCATATATGTGTGAACCAATGAAAAGGAGCACGAGGTCAACATATTGAAGTTATGATTTCAAATTAGTAAATAAACTCAGCACCGTGCCGTAACATGAAAATTCTGTGAAATGCCAAGTTTCTTATTACAGCACTCAATATACATATTCACACAAGCTTCGTGTAATTCACAAGTGATCATAAATGTTTCTATTAAAACATATTTGGTTTATTGTCAGGGATTACCTGCTAAGTATTCGTGGACTGGGGCTTAAAAGTGTTGAATGTGTTCGTCTTCTCACACTACACCATCTCGCCTTCCCAGTAAGTTTCTGTTGCACTATTTAATTTGCTTGCAGTAAATTTAATATTTACACAGCAATGTTTTGACCACTCAGGTTGACACCAATGTCGGTCGCATATGTGTAAGATTGGGATGGGTGCCTATTCAGCCCCTTCCTGAATCTCTACAATTACATCTCCTGGAGCTGTAAGTGTGCTGCATTGTCCTTACCCCCTGGTTCATGTATGTATTGTCACCTTTGCTATCAAAATTTGACTCCGTCACTTTCTTTTTGTCTTGTCAAAGATATCCTGTCTTGGCGACCATACAAAAGTATCTTTGGCCTCGCCTATGTAAACTTGATCAACAAACGCTGTGAGTTGCAAAAACATTTTTGGAAAGTATACATATTTTAAATCAGATTTTGTGTACCCGTATGAATTATACTATTTGCATGTCATGTATAAACAATTAACACAAGGAATAACTAACAAAATTTCCACAATTTTACAGGTATGAGCTGCATTATCACATGATTACTTTTGGCAAGGTACTTCATGAGCATTTATCTTTTGAACCTTAAAAAAATAAAACTTGACCCTGGGGAAAGACCGCCCCCACGGCTTTTCACTAAGAAGCAGCTCTTCCTGTCCGGTGGACCAAAGGT
The DNA here is from genome assembly GCA_000970635.1 of Eragrostis tef. NCBI lineage: Eukaryota > Viridiplantae > Streptophyta > Magnoliopsida > Poales > Poaceae > Eragrostis > Eragrostis tef. The sequence continues at coordinate 171,939 of LAPY01000158.1, read as the reverse complement.
CACGAAGGCCGGCTGCCTGGATGCGTTATCTTTCAAAACTAACTGAACAGCCTGCAAATCTGTGCTGCTATGTGTGATTTCTTTGAGGGATATACAATAGGGTGATTTCCTTCTGTGGTATTTTACAATTTTATTCATTTTAGGGTTATATTCGCTATAATGTTCTAATGTTTATGATCAAATTAGTTGTATTTTTATACAAGTTTAAAATCACAATTAATATATAGATAATACGGGCCCTACCAAAACAAAGAGATGTATATATTTCTATTATTCTCTCTTTTTTTAAAAAAAAAAATTAGAGGCACCTCTAATCCCACTTGTTGCTTTATACCTATATATTTCAATGAGTTAAAGGTCTCTTCCTGTCAACCATGCAGGTCTTTTGTACCAAAAGCAAACCGAATTGCAATGCATGCCCAATGAGAAGTGAGTGCAAGCACTTTGCAAGTGCCTTTGCAAGGTATGGTCACACTTTCTATACTCTTTCAGTAACAGTTGCTTATTCATGACAAGTAGAAAACCGCCACTAGTTTGCATCCGTAATCGATACTTTCATAGTGTGTATCTCGCAAACTTGAACATACTGTACTTCGCTTGAACTTGCCTGGAACCTGTGGTCTGACAATTTCTTTGTTTTCCCTATTGCTTTTTGAATGAAGTGCAAGGCTTGCACTTCCTGCTCCTCAGGATAAAAGCTTAGTAAAGTCAAGGGATCAATTTGCTTTCCAGAATAGCAGCATGCACCCTCTTATTTCGACTCATCTGCCTCGCCTTGAGGGGAGCCCCCATGCTAGGGATTTTCTTCCTAATAACTCATATCCAATAATTGAGGAGCCAGAAAGTCCAAAAGAAGATGAATGTCCAGAGACAATGGAAAACGATATTGAAGATTTTGACGAAGATGGTGAAATCCCAACAATAAAGCTTAACATGGAAGCTTTTGCACAAAACTTGGAGAATTGTGTTAAAGAAAGTAATAAGGAACTCCAATCTGATGATATTGCAAAAGCATTGGTTGCTATTAGCAATGAAGCAGCTTCAATTCCTCTACCTAAACTGAAGAATGTGCATAGGCTTCGAACCGAACACTATGTGTAAGTGCTGAACCAATTTTTACTCGGTAAATACCAGGTTAAACAGCATGAAAACCAAATTTAGAATATCCAGAAAATTCTGAAGTTTGAGTACGGCATGTTCCGTATTAAGGAAGAATTTCATATTACTTTGTGTATGCCACATCATGGAGATGTGATTGATCTAAAATTTGATATTTTGAAGAGATATAGAGGATACCTTTTCAGTACATCTGGCAAATTTTCCAGGTTTTTCAAACTTTTACCTAGATGGCATTTTCACCAGCAATGGTGCTCTTTTGCTTCATCTTAAATGTTTATCTAATGTAAATAAACCACTCTTCCCAAAACACTACTCTTTAACTGTGATAACTGTGCTCTGCAGATATGAACTTCCAGATTCACATCCTCTTGTACAGCAGGTGAGATACTGCCATTTTTTTTCTTTAAGTGCTTCAAACTGTAGCTCCTAATTCTGCAAATGATTTACAGCTAGGACTTGACCGACGGGAACCTGATGATCCAAGTCCATATTTATTAGCCCTATGGACACCAGGCAAGCTTATTTCCTTTTTGAGTGCATCATTACACATATAAGTTGATTTTTACTGATTATTTGACTACCGTACAGGTGAAATAAATGAAATAAGTGACGCACCAAAACCATGCTCTGGCTCTCAAGTGGAAGGCGGCTTATGCAACAATGAGATGTGTCATAATTGTAGTGCTGAGCGACAAAACCAATCTAGATACGTCAGAGGCACCATTTTGGTAAAGCAACCATATAACCTAGCAAACATGAATACTGATCCGAATATGGTTTAGGTGGACCAACTGTTTACTTTTTAGTCGAATTGCTCCGTGGTACAATAAAGATCACATTAGTTAGGGAATAACATCTGTGTTTCATGGACATGTGTCCCCAGCCCATCTTTCAATGCTACGGGGCAAATCATTCTTTGGTTTTGAAAACTACGGTTGGTCCAGAAAAGAGATATAATACTTGGTAATTTATTGTCTGCATTCCTAAAAGAAAAGAGCAACATCTATTGTGACTTGTTGGATATGTTAAAATTGTTGCTAGATAAAACGCATAGCTTACAGTATATAAATATACATTGTTGGTTTGAGAAATTGTATGCACTTTTAAGCTAACTTTAAGTCACTGGAACATGAACAGGTTCCTTGTCGAACAGCCATGAGGGGCAGCTTCCCACTCAACGGCACTTATTTTCAAGTTAATGAGGTTCGTCGAGCGCCATTTAATCTGAAAAAAATATTGTTTCGGAATAGAAGAATATATAAGTTCTGCTTATAAACCTCTTATACCTACAGACCAGACCTTTTCGGACCTCATGGATCTGTTTATGCAGGTATTTGCTGACCACAAATCTAGCCACAACCCTATACATATTGACAGGGAACAGTTATGGAACTTGCATAGGCGCATGGTCTTCTTTGGGACTTCAGTACCTACCATATTCAGAGGTTATCACTCTTGCCCAAAAAATCGAATAAACCTTATATTCTTATGTGTTGACAATAACAGTTATTTTAATTATGTAGGTCTAACAACAGAAGAAATACAACATTGCTTTTGGAGAGGTACGAACCGTTAATTCGTTTTGTTCATTCTGTCAATGCATGATACCTGAGCAACATCTTCTTGCCTCCTACAGTTTGCAGAATGCATATCCTGTGATATGACAATCATTCTAGATCATGATATATCCTATGACATTTATTTGGTGTTTCCTTAAGAAAGACTGAAATGCAATGCAGGATTTGTCTGTGTCCGAGGATTCGACATGGAATTTAGGGCACCAAGGCCTCTGTGCCCCCGTTTGCACATGGTAGCAAGACCAAAAACCCGTAAGACGCAAGCAACTGAGCAAGTACACTGATACAGTGAAGACATCAATTTTACAACGTTATGGTTATGGTGATATCATTAGCTCTCGATCTGTGCATCTCGATCTGTGCACGGGTCCTATTAGTTCCTGCCGGACGACAGCCACCATTCTTCTAGGTAATAAACCATGGAGTTGGAAACTGTTCATGCGGGAACTAATTAAGCATGATAAAACATTAGATATTTTCGTTTGCACTTCTGGTGCAAGTTGTATGTAAATTATAACCTCTTGTTGTTAAACTGTGTAGAGTGACATTTTATTACTTTCTGAGAGGCACTGTGGTATGTATATTATTAAATTTTTTATTTTGGTTTACCAATTGTCTGTACTGGATTTTGTGTAGCAGTATCCTGTTGTGCACTACCATTGATTTTTAGTCGGTTAACTTGCTGAAAAACCCAGTTTGTTTCTTTGTGTATCCATTGTTTTCCTGCATCTTAAGGTACGAATGAACAGACGATAGTGTAATGTTAACTGTTTGCAAGCTGATATGAAGGAATAACATATCAGTTGCGTGGGGTTTCTTATCTCATCACAGCTCTCTTTGTTTTGTACTTTGTTGAGAAGCCACACTGTTTTGCTAGTGGTGACCGGGTTTCCTCTCCAACAAAAGAAGGCCAACATTTGAGAGCGACTTTCAACTCAGAAATAAAGGCATGCAAATTATTTATGTTAGAACGTCATTAAGGACTGACCTGAATTCAGTAGCTTTCCAGTGTGGCTTTTGTAGAATCATATGATGTATTGGTCATTACACGGTGTGTTGGGATGATGATGGGCAGTGGTAGTGGTCTCACTGAAACGTGTAGCACAGAAGCATTATAATGAGTTGTTTTAAAGGATTGCTCTAGAGGCAAGCAAAGGAGCACTACTAGTGACTTGCCATCAAGAGCAGCTCTCTGGCGCATACATATATGATAGAAAACATAAGACTAGCAAAAACTAATAGTACTTGGTAGAAAGAACAGAAGAGTAGTAAAAAAGCAGTAGTACTTGCCATGATGGATGTGCACTGTCAAACGTTGAGGATGGCAGGATGCATTCACTCGGACTGATTTATTTGCATGTTTCTTGCATATACCAACTCTGAGGAATACTTCAGTAAATTTAACTTTGTTGGTACCGTAATTACCTTGCAAAGTTGTGATAGACGACACGATGACATAAACATAATATTTTAACCCAATACTCGTTATTAACAGAACTTGTTCTTATAATGCAATACTAAATGGCATACAGCAATATCAAACCATTGGCAAAATTGATGGATCAAAGAGCATCTAACTCAACAACCCTCTACGGTCCTAAGCATGCACAGCGACGTCCACTTATTGATGCTCTACTCATACTGGAATAGCATGCCGGCATCTCCAGAAGGGATTTCTCCTCTTATTAAATCATTCCGAGGCCTTCGAGTTTCAGGGAGGAATGAAGCACCCTCTATTCTGAAATCAGACTCTGGGATGCTACACCCACCGGCACTAGGCACTGGCAGCAGCATAGAACTATGAGGATAACACCCAGAACCATATCGAGAAAACGGTGTAGTTGATCCGATATGATTAACAGCGTAGCATGGTGATGTGTTGAATTGAGTTGCAGTTGCTCCTGTCACACTGAATCTTGAACCGCAGCCATCACTTGAGGCCATCCAATTTGTGGGAAATGAATCTGTTGGCACACGAAACAAGCCAGTGTGGCCTACTTGTATGTTTGTATTGTCCTGTGGCACAATCCTGTTTAGGTAGTATGCTGGTGCTTCTAATGCCAACATGTCCTGGCTGAGAAGAGTTGATCTGCTAACTGAAAGTTGCATTTCATTGACTGGAAAATCATCTTCTGTGAATCGATCCTCCGGTGCCGGAAGTGCCAATAGATTCTGCCTGGGTGGACTTGGTCTGCTCAGTTTTTCTCTGAGAGACATTTTGGCGCGTTGAAGGGCCTCTAGAACACCGCCCACATCATTACTTGATGATTGATACATCTGCATATCAAGAAGGTTGTCAGTATGGTTATGGAAGCATGATGAGCTCCATTCTGAAACCTCGCTTTTGGGGGTGTCACTTGATGGGCTCCCAACTGAAGGCGTGTTCATGTTTTGCTCAAAAGAGTGAGCATTTGCATTGTAGATTGAACAGCTGACTGAATTTCCATCTCTTTGACCTTTATTATCTTCTGCATTTTGGCTGCTATCACAGATTCCTTGGTGGGAGGGAGCTGAATTTTCAAGCTTATTACTAGTGATTTCAACAGTTTCAGGGTAGCTTTTAGTAGCCAATACATCCTTCCTAACCTGCAATTCACCATTTCTTGAATAATCTGTTGCTGTAGCCTTTAAGTCATGATCAGACTTATCAACTTTGCACTCCTCAATAGCATTATCCTTTGGCAGATATTCAGAGAGATTATTCTTGCTTGGTCTTGTTTGTTCACTAATCACTTTTTGATCCATTATCTGAGCAGTTTCCTTCTTCCCATAAGCACCTTTTGTCTGATCTAGTTTATTGCACAAGTTGACACTATCCTGGAAGATGGAGAATATAAGTAAGTGCGGAACATGGAAATGCTCGTTTATCTTTTTCCCGGTCACACAAGGGTCAAAACAATGAATTAAGTAAAAGCAAATTGTACAGTTCACAATTCACACTTACAGAAAGCATTTTATGTTATAGTCAAATAATGATTCCAGAATAGGCCAAGAAGCAAGTTTCCCAGGTGGAAGAATCGATTAAAAAGAAGACTTAGAATAGGGAAAACACAGGAAAATGCAGTCCATTGAGTCCTTCAATCCTACATTGAGGCTCTATGACTCTGATCCTCCAGTTTCAGTGTTATCCTTGGTTTGGTTTCCTGCTGTTTTAAGTTACTTGCTTGATTGTTTTTAATTCCCTTCTTCAATCTTAGTGCAATTAATCTCCTGTGTATTACAACATGCTAGGCTAGTCTTTGAACATGCAACAATGTGTATACCTGTGAGAAACAATAGCGCAAGAGATACTTAAAACAAAAATGCGGCATATCTGAAAAGGAAAGTGCATACCACAGTTGAATCTCGGCTCTCGCTGAACTTCTTCTCCCACTCCCTCTGAGCATTTTCTTCCGCCTCGTACTGCCCAATCAGCTCAGCCTGCTTCTCCAGCACCCTCTCCATCTCCCCATCCTTGCCACAATCCATATCGTACCGATCCCTGCCATCCTCGACCCTTTCATTGCTGGAAGAGTTTTGCCCATCTTGGCTCACCTCACCAACCAAATCAGGCTCATCCGTGCAAACGGTACAATCTGATCTCTCCTGGCCCTCCTCCGCGCTCTCCCCAGCAACGTCCTCCTTGCCCTCCCAGCCAGTGGTCTGGGATCTGTCAATTGAAACAGTAATATGAGTACATCAGGTTAGATAGCCAGTACAAACTGTAGGTCACCAATTATCACAGAATTTGAGTAATGTGCAACGCTTGGACCTCAGCTCCTTCTTCTTCATCTTCCGGCACGACTGCCCCGGGTGGTACTTGGGAGACGAATCGGTGGTGCGCGAGTAAAAGTAGTCCCGCCTGTGGCCATTGCCGTGCCTCTGCTGCCTCAGATGCCTGCCCTTCTGCTGCTGCTGCTGATGCGGACGCCGCCTGTCCCAGTCCGGGCCCGCGGCGCGGCCCTTCCACGACAGCCCACCGGCCTGCGCCGCCGCCGCCCCCTGGACTCCCAGCTCCGACCCCGACATTGCATCCTCCGGCGCATCCCCGCGGGCATTGCCGCCGCCGCGGCCCACTTCGGCGGCACCGGGGCCCTCAGCGTCGGCGTCGGAGCCGGAGTCGTCCGTGGCGTCGGAGACGCGGCCGAAGCCCTGGAAGTCGAGGATGGCGAGCACCTCCGCGGCCGCCCGCTCCGCCTTGCGGCGCTGCGCCGTCACCGTCCGGAGCTGCTCCTCCAGCT
>LAPY01000158.1:146494-159900 GCA_000970635.1 Eragrostis tef | reverse complement strand
ATCTCACCGGCTCGATCCGATCGAACGCCCCTGAAACCATAGGCCACAAAGCCCACGGATCAGGAGATAGGCTGTATGGAGGCCCGACCCAATAGCAGATCTTGTAGTGCAAAAGGAGGAACTAGGCCGTTGTGCAAATGTATATGTCGTTCGGCTCCGAAACATGGACGGGCCTAGAACTCGGGAAATAATAGGGCCACTTCAGGTCCCTTTTTTCCTTTTTTTTTCCTTTTTCCTTTTTTTTCCTTCTCCTCGTGTGCTCCTCGGCTAAACAAAACAACGGGCACACAAACTCCCGGTCCAACTTTCTCGTACCGAAGAGCGGATAAGGCAATCGATTGCACCCCATTTCTTGTTACGCAAAGCGCGCAGCGTTGCTTCGAGAAGTAAGTAGGGCTGTCACAGTTCGACAACCTTAAAAACAAGGACGTGGAAAAGGCACGCTCTGAGAGCGAAGGGGCAACCCATGATCGCTCGACCAGGGCAAAAAGGTTTCTACGGTGCTGCACCAGCAGGTCCAGCACGATCGAGCGCACGTTGGCTGCTTAATCACGGGCAAACGAAGCAAGTGGCCACTCACTCGAAACGCGCCATCATTTCGACGTGATCATGCGCCCGCCGCCGCGCCCACCCATCCTCGTCCTTCCACGAAATCAGAAGAGATCGCCGGATTTTTCGCCGTCCCCACGCACGACGCCGATCGTGCCCGGGACGCGGGGCTCTGGGCTCGGCGGGTCGGCAAAAGCTGCGGGGACCCGATCGTGCGCGGGTCGTTCCGCGGCGCGCGCGTGCGGGGCTACGGACTCGATCGTGCGCGGATGCAGTGCACGGGCACCACCGCACCCGACGGACAACGCATTCCAACCAGTAGGACAGAGCGATAGGGTAGTAGATGGCGGCCGGCGGACACATCACGGCGAGTGCGAGCTGGGGCTCTGGGCCTCTCTGGCTCCCCAGCGACCTGCATGACCCAACCGTGCCGGTCCTGCACTCCTGCTAGCTATACTTCTGTGTGTGCGTGGGCGTAAAAGTGATCGTTCCGTCCCTGCGCGCGCGGTTCGTTTCGATGTGCCATCGTGTTGGCGAAAATTAAGCTGCAATTGTTCGGTGTCACCAGCAGCTTAGCAGTGTATATAATTGGCTGACGCCTGACGGCATGATGTAGAACGGATGACAAAACCAAGTTCAGATACACACACAAAAAAAATGGTTTACATGATTATTCAGAGCCACTGCGTGTTCAGTGCACTAGTACAATTTTAGCATGCATGGGCAAGCGTTTTCCAGCAGCAGCTCATGACCCATCACCTCGTCTCTAGGAGGAAGACACACCGAAGGACAACAAAACCTCTTCGTCTTCGTTAAGAGCCGGCCGCATGGGTCAAATTTCCGCCCGCTTGTTCCTGAGTGCGAGTCTCGTGAGAGCATCTCCGTCCTACTAAGCGCTCGATCAGCCTGTGCTAAAAGGAGAAGAAATGGATATTTAAAGGTAATACCTTAACGCATGCTCGAGTTTTCTAGGCTAGTGCACGACGCATGGACCGGAGAGGTTTCTCTTTCTTTCAAAGCAGGCTTTGCAAGCATGTGTTTGCAGAGGAGGTTCCGTACTTTTTATTCTGATACAGTGATACGTTGATGCGCTCAATCGTCCTCTGATTTCAGTGGACTGGAGCACGCAGAATCCAGTGTCAGCTAAGTTTGCAGTGTTCTCTGTTCTGTAAGACTAACATTAGAGTTAGTAACCCATCAATCAAAACAAAAACATCAGACTTACTAGTAGTTTGGTCGTCATATTAATCAAGTACAATTCAGGGAGAATCTTGCACAGAGCATGCTCTATGTGTGGTTAACTACTGATCTCTTTATATAATGGATGCCTGAGATGGCATCTCGCACCTGCACCTTTGTCCCAACCGCAGCATTGCTGTTGCCGGTGTCATGGTCGAAAAGGACTCGCTCTCAAGAAAACCTAAAGAATTCTCCCGCAGATCTAAGAAAGATTCTCTCTTTCTGAAAGGTAATCAAAGATATGTTTATATGCTAGCGGACGGAGTTTGCCGCCCCTGTTTTGAAGGATAGCGGCAAAAAATATTAGTATGATTTCTACGTGGTTCGAGCGTCTCTCTGGATTGTTCTCTGCGTGATCGATCGATCCATTTGTTTAGTCTTCACGTCAGCAACATGGAAATACGATAAGAGAAACTTTTAAGATCTTTTACGGTGTTTGCGAGGTAACTAGAGGTATCAAGAGGTATTGCAACGTGGATCGTTGATTAAGAAAGAGGCAAGGTATGGAAGAAAAATTATCGTAATAAATGGCAGGTGGGCAATAATATAGTACTCACTCTGTCCCAAAATAGTTGTCACTGTATTACCGTATTAATAGTTCATCACAGTATATATATTTGGAAAGAGAGTAAATGATCTTATAGTTTACCAAACGAAAAAGAGGCTCTTAATTAGTTACTCCCTCTGTCTCAAAATAGTTGTCACTAGACATCGCTGCGTGTTCAGTGCACTAGTACAATTTTAGCATGCATGGGCAAGCGTTTTCCAGCAGCAGCTCATGACCCATCACCTCGTCTCTAGGAGGAAGACACACCGAAGGACAACAAAACCTCTTCGTCTTCGTTAAGAGCCGGCCGCATGGGTCAAATTTCCGCCCGCTTGTTCCTGAGTGCGAGTCTCGTGAGAGCATCTCCGTCCTACTAAGCGCTCGATCAGCCTGTGCTAAAAGGAGAAGAAATGGATATTTAAAGGTAATACCTTAACGCATGCTCGAGTTTTCTAGGCTAGTGCACGACGCATGGACCGGAGAGGTTTCTCTTTCTTTCAAAGCAGGCTTTGCAAGCATGTGTTTGCAGAGGAGGTTCCGTACTTTTTATTCTGATACAGTGATACGTTGATGCGCTCAATCGTCCTCTGATTTCAGTGGACTGGAGCACGCAGAATCCAGTGTCAGCTAAGTTTGCAGTGTTCTCTGTTCTGTAAGACTAACATTAGAGTTAGTAACCCATCAATCAAAACAAAAACATCAGACTTACTAGTAGTTTGGTCGTCATATTAATCAAGTACAATTCAGGGAGAATCTTGCACAGAGCATGCTCTATGTGTGGTTAACTACTGATCTCTTTATATAATGGATGCCTGAGATGGCATCTCGCACCTGCACCTTTGTCCCAACCGCAGCATTGCTGTTGCCGGTGTCATGGTCGAAAAGGACTCGCTCTCAAGAAAACCTAAAGAATTCTCCCGCAGATCTAAGAAAGATTCTCTCTTTCTGAAAGGTAATCAAAGATATGTTTATATGCTAGCGGACGGAGTTTGCCGCCCCTGTTTTGAAGGATAGCGGCAAAAAATATTAGTATGATTTCTACGTGGTTCGAGCGTCTCTCTGGATTGTTCTCTGCGTGATCGATCGATCCATTTGTTTAGTCTTCACGTCAGCAACATGGAAATACGATAAGAGAAACTTTTAAGATCTTTTACGGTGTTTGCGAGGTAACTAGAGGTATCAAGAGGTATTGCAACGTGGATCGTTGATTAAGAAAGAGGCAAGGTATGGAAGAAAAATTATCGTAATAAATGGCAGGTGGGCAATAATATAGTACTCACTCTGTCCCAAAATAGTTGTCACTGTATTACCGTATTAATAGTTCATCACAGTATATATATTTGGAAAGAGAGTAAATGATCTTATAGTTTACCAAACGAAAAAGAGGCTCTTAATTAGTTACTCCCTCTGTCTCAAAATAGTTGTCACTAGACATCGTGTTTGACCCTTCGTCTTATTCAAAAAAATTATTTAAATATAAAAATAAATATGTCATGATTAAATGATGGTGGTGGTTAATTTTGTTTCTATTAATACGGTAATATCAAGTTCTTGTGAGAGAATGTGATGAACTATTTTTCTAGACCACTAAAGACAACTCAGGCTCACAACGCACGCACACTCACCTCTATGAACTAATTTGACTTAAGAAAAAAATAAAACATCACATTTATTTTTTCAGACGGAAGGAGTAGTATACGTACCCTGCGTTGAATAATGGTGGTTAGAGAAGAATAATGTAATCATGAAAGGACTTGCTAGCATAGCAACGCATGCGAAATTATGAACACATTGGCCACTTCACTCACAGATAACTTCGGGTCAAATATCTCCCAAAAGGCTCCCCACTTCACTCAATTCAGAACATCAGTTCAAAGATCAATCAAGTTTGTGTCCAACCGATTTATGCCCCGCGCCGCAACAGGACAGGAGATACATACGATTGTGGTACCAAACATATTGCGAATAACATATTTCTTCGTTGCTTTTCCCAGCTAAAGAAAACGTGCTCCCCACCTCTCACATATGAAAACGAGCCGTGGTGATGGACGATTCATCAACGGTACGGTTTGCGAACATGGCCATCACGTAGCAACTGTTAGTTGGCAGAGTTTCTGAATAAGAATTGCATGGGGTACGTGAAAGGTAGGATCCAACAATAGCAACCCCACGAGGACCATGCGCATGTGCATTTGGTGTCATGCATGCATCTCAATGTTTTTTCTTTGCACGAAACACCGACTCAGGCATGCAACTTATTCTAACATTCAGAGATGCATCCTGGTGCTACAGAGGCGTAATTTACTTGAGATTGCATAGTATTAGTAGCCGTATACAAGAGCTCGTTGCAGACGCTAGCGAACATAGGCTCGCGTAGACAAGCTCTCATTGCGGATGTGTAGAGAGACCTCTGAGCCCAATGCGGCTCTGTCCATTCAGATTTTCAACTCACAGACCTTCATGGTGCATTATACATTTGTTGCAAGAGAGTGGTATATGTCTAATCTAGCTGCTCATTCTCATTGGTATTAACGTAATTGCCATACTAATCAATAATATTACGAGTGTGTCATCATGGGGTAAAATGGTGATAGCGAATCGGTATCCAAATAGATGAACTGAAACATTGTTCACCGCATGCGGTAGACCGCTGTCACCAAAAACAGTCGCGACCTTACATGGGCGTCTCTCGAGGGATCCCTGCCTACTTGCCCTCACTATAGCGTGAACATTGTTGTGGTCACGATCTTTATTTGAAGTTCATGTTCCCTTTCTGAAGGATAGGAGTACATGATTTTCAAGTTTTGGAAAGAGTCAAGAGTGTGCAATGCCATGCTAGAGCTCAGTCAGACAAAAAATAGTTTCTATGAATTGGTATTAACTATATCTTTCTAAGAGTTGTTTTATTATCAAAATGACGGTCATTAGTTTCTCTGATCATTAGTTTAAGCATAAATTTGTAATTGCATTATTAATTAAGAAATTTATGTTTTATGCCACGAAATACAACTACAAGGCCAGACCCAATATTAACTAATAATAATGAACAAATAATTCACTAGATTAATAAGCATCATGGATTAATAAGATTGGTAATTTTTTATTATGAAACTACTTATGTCATGTCTACTACTATTATTCTCCTGATGTTACCTTTGTATTAATAATATATTGATCATTAGTAGTGGATCTTCGAGATTAAATCTACGCCGTCGGATCAAACTAATTGCTACCAGTTTTGAGAAACTAACAGTTAGTATTTTGAACAGGAAAACTACTCTTTTTCTAATTGGATTTTTTCTAACCACCTTGCAATATTTGATGCTGCCCAGATGAGAAAAAGGTCGCCGGAACGACCAGATTTGTATTCTGTAAATCTGAATTTTCTTTTCAGGAATGGCACCGGATGTTCGCATTCTGCTTTGAAGTTTGAAAGAATAACTACACTCATGCTGACATGCAGAGCCGACTTTACTGGCGCCGCCTCTCTCTTTTTCCTCCCCATGTTTCAGAAGAAGAGAAATGCCATTCGGCATTAGACTGACTAATCCTCTTGGTAATGACCTTTCAGAGGAATCTCAAGTGGAGGCCAAGTACCCAGCGCACTCGCGAAACCGAGCGGCCGTGAGTGAACTCGCATGTGCTGACGATGCGCGTGATCCATTCTTCCGTTCCAAAGCAGAGGAGAACGAATAAGTCTGCGCGTGCCGTGGGTGACGCGGCAGGCAGTGCGCCCGCTGGCGCGCGCTCGCCGGCGCACTCTGACCGGCACGCCCCCGGCGAAGGTGGCGGTCAGGCCCGGCGCGAACTTGGGCCGGCGCGAGCTGCGTCCGACCGCCTCGATGTCGAAGCCCCGCACGACGGCGACGATGACGGCCTTCATCTCCATGACGGCGAGCTCCTTGCCGACGCAGACGCGCACGCCGCCCTGGAACACCGGGTACCGGTACGCCCGACCGGAGCCACCGCTCGGGCCGGAACTCGGCGCAGTCGGGGCCCCAGACGGAGTCCATCCGGCCCATGGCGTACGCGTGGTACGTCACACGCGTGCCCCTGGAGACGAACGTGCCGTCCGGGAGCGTGTCGTCGCCGGCGGCGAACTTGGAGTCGAACTGCACCGGCGGGAACAGACGCATGCACTCGTACAGCGCCGCGTGCACGTAGTGCATGCCCTTGAGGTCGTCCCTTCTCTGTCTCCGGCGACGACGCGGGCGACCTCGTCCCGGATCGCGGCGGCCACCTCGGGGCGGTCCGACAGCAGCAGGAAGAAGGCGGTGAGCGCCGACGCGACGGTGTCGCGGCCGGCGAGCATGAAGCTCACGACGATGTCGCGGAGGTACCTGTCGTCGTCGATGGAGCCCATGAAGCGCGAGAGCAGGTCGTCCCCCGAGGCGGCGGTGCCGAGCTTCCGGCGCTGGCGGATCACCTCCGCGGCCAGCGTGTCGACGAGGCGGATCGCGCCGCGGAGCCGCCGCTCCTCCCCGACGTTGACCAGCCGCTTCAGCTTCCAGAGCAGGTGCATCGGCGCCGTGGCGCGCCGCGCGGACAGCATCGACGCCGCGTCGAAGGCGTCCGCGAAGTCGGACATGGGCAGCGACAGCTCCAGGCAGCCGGGGTCGAGGCCGAACGAGATCCGGCATATGCAGTCGAACGCCAAGCGCCGGAACACGTCCTGGAGGTCGAGCACCTTTCCGTCGCCGTCGCACGCGGAGTGGAGCAGAGGGATGAGGCGGCACCGGAGCTCGGAGGCCACGACGCTCGCCGCGAAGGCGCGCAGCGCCGGGGACGCGATCTCGGCCGCGGCGAGCTTGCGCTGGAAGAGCCAGGCGTCGCCGTCGACGTTGAATATCCCGCGGCCGAGGAAGTCGGCGAGGATGGCGGAGAAGGGCGCGCCCTTGGGGTAGTTGTCGAAGCGCGCCCGCAGGATGTGCTCCACGGCGGCCGGGTCGGCGGTGAGCACGTTGCCGAGGACGTGCACGTGGACCGTCCTCCCCGGCGCGGCGCGCAGGAGGTGCGCGTACCAGTCGCAGAGGTTGTCGAACTCGGCGGTCCACGACGCCGTCACGTAGGCTTCGCACACGCTGCACGCGCACCACCACGGAGGGCGCAGCCGCAGCGCGGACAGGAGGACGGCGAGGGCCACCGTGCACGCGACGGAGGCGAAGAAGACGGACGCCACCTGCGGCTGCAGGGAGCTCGCCAGGGCGTGGACGGCGACGTGTAACGTGGCCGCGCCCGCGCCCATGACCAAGATCGAGCAGCGGATCTCTCTCTCCTCCTCGCTCTGTTTTCGCGCGCGTGCTGACCGAGCCTACGGTGTGCCGTTTTACGCGCGTGAGGGTGGGTGTGTGTGCGGCGCGCGGCCGTGCTGTGGCACTCTCAGTCAGAGCACACACACCGTTTTATACTTGGGGGCAAACGTTTTAAAACTGTTTAGCTTTGTACGAAGAGGTGTGCAGTACAACATACAGTAAGTGATTGCCGGGATGCAAGTGTACCTACTTTATTGTTCGTTTTGACCCTTGCTTGCTCTAACCTTTATGCACATTCTCTCTTCTTGCGCCCTTGCAGTCCATTTGCGTAGAGATGTCGTTGTGAGCGAATCTGATGCCATAAATCGTCTGTCTTTGACCACGGGTTCAATGCATTTTAAGATACATATGCCCAAACATTTGCCGATCATCTATAAACAATGAAGAAAGTTCTCCGCATACATTCAAGATTTGTTCGCACGGCTCCAACTTCAAGATCCGGACCTGGACATTAGTATCAGTTAAAATAAAACGTTCTTAGTTCAAATTAATTGTCATTTTAGCTATGCACATGGACAGGCACTTCTCCAGTACATTAAAGTGAATCTAGTAACTGCACAATAATTAGGCAAGGTGCATCTCTAGTTCCTTCGAGGTAATCATTTTTTTTTAAAAAAAAGAGTTCCTTCAAGGCAAGGACATAAAACGGAAATTGGGCATGGAGAATTATTAATACTATTTGATACACATTTCAAAATTTGAATCATCGCATTGACCATAGAGTGAGGAAAAAGCATGAGGCAGTGACGGAAAGGGGGGGGGGGCATGTACACCTTCATTTGCTATATCAACCAATAGTTTCATTGTCGGTTTTGACCCTTGCTTGCTTTAACTTTATGCAAATTCTTCCTTGCATCCGCCTCTGCAGACCATTTGTGCAGTGATGTTTCTATGAGAGAATCTGATACTAAATCCAACTGTTTCTCTTTCCACAGGTTCAATGCATTTTAATATATGCCCAAACATTTGGCTATCCTCTATAAACAATGAAGAAAGTACTACACATACACACACACTCAATATTTGTTTGGCACAACTCCAACTTCAAGATCCGGATCTGGACTTCAGTACCAGTAAACTACGTCAACTTAATATTGTAACTATTCAAATTAATTGTCATTCTAGCTACGCACATGGACAAGCACTTTGATGACGTACATAGCAAAAAGGAAATCATTATCTTGAAATAGAAGTGGTAAATAAATGGTTCAATCTATCAAATGCATCAAGGTATCCTTAACTCTAGCTCCAAGGATATATGGAGCGTGATGGGCAACATCAACAAATATTTACCCATATAGCCACATGGGAGAGTCCATAAGAGGAATGAAAAATCAAAAAACGACTCATTGTTGAGTTGTATTATTATGCTGTCAGTTAGCAATCTAAAAATGAGAATAAGGTAGCCCATGAATACTCGGCGAACATCAAGAAGGCGATAGGACTCAGAATCAGGCTGGCGTCTGAAGTGTTCGATTGATTAATCATTCATGACATCATCTGCTTACATTCTTTGGGGATAAAAGGAAAGACTCTCAATCCACTTTCTTTTGACTTACATTGTCTTGGAAACAACACCCACATCCTTTCATGAAGATGAAAGGCATCCTCTCTCTCTCATAGTAAATTTTTTGTCATGTCACTATTTATGTTGATGTGGCACCTAATTAATAGCAAATGAAAGTACTGTTAACGCTTTCTTCCAGCGGCATGATAATTGCCGACTCGTCCTAATGAATTCACAAGTGTCATGCTCACACCACACATCGATTCGGTCAGTGTCAGTGTGAGCATGTGAGACAAGATTCCTAACGATTGTCTTTCAAACAGTTTTGCCCAATCAACATGATAGATTTGCCACCCAATCATGTTTGGTGCGGTTTACGTGATTCCGACGTCCAGAGCGCAAATTGTGAAAACGTAAGTTTGTTTGTATTTGTGAGAAGAAAAACTCGTAGAAATTGCTCTGTTATCGTCATGCAACAGACCTTTCGGACTTTGAGTCATTCACATGGCCTGATTGTGTAGGACGTTTTGATCGAGCCGGCCTCCTCCATGTAGTGGAGACCGTGGAAGAAGCGTTAGCTCCCAAGTCTCAAGCGGTCAGTTGAATTTGTCTGCGCACCAATGCTGCATCTCAGCAACTCCTTTTGCTGCATCCAAAAGGCGAGAAGAACGTCCTTGCTACGGCCGATGCAGATCGCGATCCCGGACAGGAAGTTCAATTCCAAGTTGAACTCCAGTGATCGACATCGAGCTGCAGATTTGCTCGACGTCGGGACTGGGCCGACTGGCCACTCCAGTGCCCGTCCAAACACCACGTGTTCGTCAGCAAGGACGGACGGAACCCATGCACATTTGCGTGCACTCCACTCGAGGACAGGAAGCTTCCGGCGGAAAACGTGCTACCCGTGCCGCATCAGCAGTCCGGAGCCGAGCCGACCGCGGTACCGGCAGGGAAGCTCACATCACCACCAGTCGGCAGGAGCGGACGCAGCAGCACCGCCTGCTGCCCGCACTACGGAAAAGGGCCGAGGAGCCAATCAATGAGTAGTAGTCAGTAATCACCCGTCTATCCGTCGTGGTTCATGTGCATGCATGCACCGCATCGAGCCAGCCAGCACGGACACCACACGACGAAGGCTGCCGCTCTGGCTCTGGGCTCTGGCTCCGGATGTTCTTCGGTCGACATGCCGCCGGGGGCCCTCCCTCCCATGATGCGTGGCGTGCGGCGCAGGCAGGCAGGCATCGCACGTTCCCCGCACGACGCGAGGCCCCCGCGCGCTCGTGCCCGTGGCCACTGGCCGTGGCGCACATACCATGCGGTACCCAGATCGACGAACGAAATGCTGGAGGCCCGGGCCGCGGCGTGGGCGCACGCACGCTGCGCAACTAACGAAGGCGCTGAGACCGACCGAATGCGCGGGGTTCGCCGACAGAACGCCGCCGTGGGGGTGCCCCCCGCAACGTGCCGAACTGGCCCGGCCGCGGCTACGTGGTTTTTCGTCGCGTGGGGCGCATGGGCTAGCGGCGAGGCGTCGTCGGATTGGGCTTAGCTAGCTACTAGGGTCTATACGGTGGTACGAGTACAGCACAGTACAGTACAGTCAGCCAGGCACTGTCGCGGAGTACTGTGCGGATAAGGATATGTTTGATCGGAAAAGGGAAAAGCGGGGCACGTGTGGAAATCAGGAGAGGCGTACGTGTCGACCGCCGAACGGAAGCATGGGCGCCGCTCTGCTCCGAGTGCTTCTTCTGCATCCAACCCAGGAAAATGCTCAAATTGCACCCTCGCAAAGAAAAAAAAAACTGAAATTGCAGAAGTGGTTTTTTGCAGGGAAACACATTACTTTTAGAATCAATATTCCTGCCTCTGCTTCAAACAATGCATATAATTATAAAAATTATAAAGAAGAAAAACTTCATTCAATATTGCACACAAGTTAGGAATAAAGAAGTCAAGAAAGAAAAGAAAAACACACTATCTTGCAGCTAAACATATATACTGAACGATCCATTGCATATGACTATTTCTGCGGTGCAAAATACCCCTGCCATGCAAGCTTAACTGTTCCAATCACGCTGCAAGAAGTTTGCAGAGGGAGGGCGGACCGTTTGTACTGTGCGTCAGGTCAGTTCGGTCGTCCATCCTTCAACTTTCTTTTCGTCACACCCATCATATGATTGCATCATTTTCCTCAACTGATAAGCACAAACATTTGTCCCTAGAAGGGGCCTACAGACACCATGATTGGGTGTGTGATATGGAGGAGTAGGATCTGGATCACTCTCACTTCCCTCTTTTTCTTTTTTTCCCTTCCAATTTCCTCGAACACACCTGTCCCCAGGTTTTGCCCCACTGAAAACTACAGGATCTGATTGCATTTCCCTTTGTTACCTCAATCTCAAATCCTTTTCCTGGATAGTGATCTCGACGTCGTCTCGTGGAGGCTGGCTTGCGCACCTCCGAAGCGGCAACGGTGCATCCTGACCACTGATGTCTGCTCGATTCGATACGGGCGAAATATCTGCTTACAGGCTGCATGGTCTTCCCTTGTGTTGATTAGTTCTGGCAAGGTCTGAGGATTTATGTAAAGTCTTGTGCTTCTTCATTAGCATTTGATGACTCATTGACCAACATAAGCCATCTGTTGACGCAAAAATCGCCGTAGGCCGCTGGAGCTGATTTTTTTGTGCGCCGCACACACAGAGGCCTAGGAGATCTGCTTAATTCCAGTGTAGGACCAAAAACTCATTGAGAGGTTGACGTGCCAGTCAGTTTGATCCCGCAACTGACAAGATATGAGAGGTGACGTCGCATCGGCCGGTTAATAGAAATACAATGTCGAGTCGATATAACGAAAAATACATGATGATGTCACATCGGCCACAGCTAATAGAAATAGAATGCTGGGCCGATACAACCATAAGACAAGATAAACTACCAGCTAAACACTCTGCTAGAACCAAAGAACTATCTATCGGTTAAGCCACATCACAGAACTACTTCGATAAAACCCGTAGGATCGGACCTAACCGAGACAGCAATAAAATTTTACAGCAAAGTAATTAGGTGGAACACTTAACCAACAAATAATCCAATAGTGACTCGAATATACTTGATCTATTTGTACTATGCCTTTCAAACAAACGTGACGACAGGATCAGACTTAACCGAGACAGCTGGTAACACCGATTCTAATGAGCAATTCCAGATAAATCTAATATACCAGATAACTAGCAATTACGCCGACAAAGCATTAGCAGATTCGATCAACCCATACAGTAAAATAATTCGATCAAAGTATGAGACGAGAAGGTTACTAGATAAATTGAAATAATCACCGGAGTGATGAATTCTTATCTCACGCCGAGATCGGAGCCAATGCAACCCGCGCGAGACAAGAACCCATCCAGAGAATAGGTTGGCGATGCGCCGAAATAGTTTTGTATTGATCGAGAGATGTCCTTATAAGTTGCCGTGACCCTTTATAATTATAAGGCTGCTGGACTTCGCGTACAAAAAAAGTCTCCAACACAAACCGACTACGTACGGAGATATTATGCTAATTCTAAACAAGTCGATATGTTACTTCCTAAACAGAATTAATCTTTCTTTCTACGTCCAGACTTGATTAGCTTCCGCATGTGCACGTCAAAGCTTCGTATATGCCCGGAGTCTTGATCAATGGAAATAATATAATAAGCCGGCCACTTTGTTAATCATGTTATAAAATAATAGAAACCTTCTAATCATACGTGATCTTTTCAAGCTGGTCCATATGCCTTTCGTGCATTGAATATTAAATAAAACGTTGCGGCCACGATGCTAATTTTCACGTAAACAAACTATTTTCTCCTTGGGCAGCGCCTTTCCGTCTTGCACACGTCTTGCATCAGCCCAAAATTATGTGTCAAAATCCGGTGTCAACACATGCCCCTAGTTTCAGAATATGAGATATCATGTTTCGAAATTATTCTTTGAGCACTCTTGGATGCCGATGCCCCCAAGTATGATGAGAGTTGCCTACCATGAACGAAAATCGGCTTCTCCCTTGTCATCCACCATATTAGTTCTCTGTTGACACCAGAATTTGTCACATGTTGATTGGAACTATTGTCAACACATGCCTCCCAATTTTAGAATATAATATATTATGTTCTGAAATTATTTTCTCAAGCAATCTTCACTGCCGATCCACTGCTAGCCAATTTCACTGCCCATCTAATTTTCTCAAGCAATCTTCAGTGGCGATCCA
>LAPY01000158.1:127427-146125 GCA_000970635.1 Eragrostis tef | reverse complement strand
GTGCGCCGCACACACAGAGGCCTAGGAGATCTGCTTAATTCCAGTGTAGGACCAAAAACTCATTGAGAGGTTGACGTGCCAGTCAGTTTGATCCCGCAACTGACAAGATATGAGAGGTGACGTCGCATCGGCCGGTTAATAGAAATACAATGTCGAGTCGATATAACGAAAAATACATGATGATGTCACATCGGCCACAGCTAATAGAAATAGAATGCTGGGCCGATACAACCATAAGACAAGATAAACTACCAGCTAAACACTCTGGTAGAACCAAAGAACTATCTATCGGTTAAGCCACATCACAGAACTACTTCGATAAAACCCGTAGGATCGGACCTAACCGAGACAGCAATAAAATTTTACAGCAAAGTAATTAGGTGGAACACTTAACCAACAAATAATCCAATAGTGACTCGAATATACTTGATCTATTTGTACTATGCCTTTCAAACAAACGTGACGACAGGATCAGACTTAACCGAGACAGCTGGTAACACCGATTCTAATGAGCAATTCCAGATAAATCTAATATACCAGATAACTAGCAATTACGCCGACAAAGCATTAGCAGATTCGATCAACCCATACAGTAAAATAATTCGATCAAAGTATGAGACGAGAAGGTTACTAGATAAATTGAAATAATCACCGGAGTGATGAATTCTTATCTCACGCCGAGATCGGAGCCAATGCAACCCGCGCGAGACAAGAACCCATCCAGAGAATAGGTTGGCGATGCGCCGAAATAGTTTTGTATTGATCGAGAGATGTCCTTATAAGTTGCCGTGACCCTTTATAATTATAAGGCTGCTGGACTTCGCGTACAAAAAAAGTCTCCAACACAAACCGACTACGTACGGAGATATTATGCTAATTCTAAACAAGTCGATATGTTACTTCCTAAACAGAATTAATCTTTCTTTCTACGTCCAGACTTGATTAGCTTCCGCATGTGCACGTCAAAGCTTCGTATATGCCCGGAGTCTTGATCAATGGAAATAATATAATAAGCCGGCCACTTTGTTAATCATGTTATAAAATAATAGAAACCTTCTAATCATACGTGATCTTTTCAAGCTGGTCCATATGCCTTTCGTGCATTGAATATTAAATAAAACGTTGCGGCCACGATGCTAATTTTCACGTAAACAAACTATTTTCTCCTTGGGCAGCGCCTTTCCGTCTTGCACACGTCTTGCATCAGCCCAAAATTATGTGTCAAAATCCGGTGTCAACACATGCCCCTAGTTTCAGAATATGAGATATCATGTTTCGAAATTATTCTTTGAGCACTCTTGGATGCCGATGCCCCCAAGTATGATGAGAGTTGCCTACCATGAACGAAAATCGGCTTCTCCCTTGTCATCCACCATATTAGTTCTCTGTTGACACCAGAATTTGTCACATGTTGATTGGAACTATTGTCAACACATGCCTCCCAATTTTAGAATATAATATATTATGTTCTGAAATTATTTTCTCAAGCAATCTTCACTGCCGATCCACTGCTAGCCAATTTCACTGCCCATCTAATTTTCTCAAGCAATCTTCAGTGGCGATCCACTGGTAGCAATCTTTAGTGCCGATTTCTATTAACAGTGTCGATGCCCCCCAGTGCCGATGCCCCCTCATTTAGCCGATTGTGAAGGCAACACACGCCAGCCGATGGTGAAGCGCATAACCAGAATGCACGCTCGTATCTCTCCTTGCTGCAGCTGCCGAAGGAGCGAAAAGAAGACATGCCATCCAAAGATTCTCCACCAGACCATCATAGACCATCAGCCGATGCACAAACACCAATTTCAAGGTTGACGGCTTGTGTTTTCCTGGTCTCCTCAGCCGATGCTCGAAACAGCAAATGATGAATATAATAATCCAAGGGCCGGATGCACTTCAGCTGATTCCATTGCCGATTCCTTCTATTGCCGATCCAATATGACAAATAAAATAATCTGAGTGATGCCGATTGTAGCTGCCGATTTGCTTTATTGCCGATATACCATAACATATATAATGATATGCCTTAGATTGGATGACCAGAGAAAGCCTCATCGCCATGGACCACCACAGTGAAGGCTTCATCGGTTTGATGTCTTGAAGACCAAAGAAAAAACGCCATCGACTCGATGTCTTGATCAGCAGAGAAAATGCCTCATCGTCTTGGATCGACACAGAGAAGGCCTCGTCGGCTTGACCATCGGCTTGATGTATTGATCACTGTATAAAATATTCCATCGACCGATGCACAAATAAACCAAGTACTGAAGAAGCCGATACTTAAAAATCCAATAATATAATATAATAATCCAAATCAGAGCGATGCACTATCAGCCGATGTACTAATATCCAGCAGCCGATACAATAATCCAACAGCAGATGCACTAATACTCATCAAGCCCGCATGTATATGCATTTTATAGCAATATAATAATCCAAAAGAAGCCAGCCGATATGCAAAATATAATGAGACGATGCACCATCAGCCGATAAAGTAATATAGTCCAAAAATCCGGGCCGGCAATGAAAAACAAATCTGACTTCTAATCAAGTGATTAAAATGCGAGTACTTCTACAGCTCACCAGACACTAGAAGATGAGTCACAAGTTACATCCCATAAATAGTACTACTATGCATTCAGTCTTTCAAAGGGCAAAGCTGTCAACTCGAGCTAGCACTAAAAAATGCACACCAGCAGCCCGTCACGTGTCATTCAAAGAATTCTGTATCATTGCTAATCAAACTCCACGTCAGATGTTGAAGCACATTTTTTTAGGGGACACGGGGAAGCAGTTCATTAAGATTAATTATGATTTATTATGCAACATCAGATTCATCACCCAGGGCGCATGACACAAGTTACATGCAATGGACTCGACTAAGTTCAAACGGTAGGAAATATCGCGAGTTCGCGACAGGCGCTTTACCTTTCAGTTCACACTCCAATAAGAGAGAGCTAGAAATGACGGGTAGCAACCTGGTTGGATGAACTTCTGCCACTCAGTTCATTTTGCCATCAAACATTGCTATCTCGACGCGACACGGCTCGTTGACGGATTGGATTGCACACCATGATGCACTGCTGGCTCCTCCGTCCCTGTCTGCTGGCTAGAACACAAAAGATGCGTTTGTTTTTTCCTGGCCCCTACGGCTAACGACCCACCAGTTCGTTATTGCCACAAAACTGCCAATCAGAGATGAGCTCATAGTCGCCTAGGCACACTAGATATCACCCAACGCAAAAGAAAGAAGGGGCAACATTGTTGAGCCTACGGTTCTGAAGAACAGTTTCTGGCTAGAATTGCAGTGTCGAGATCCAACCCACGATCCCACTAGCACAGATACGTCAAGACAGACCCTGAAGATCAGCAGTTTCTTGCTCATTTTGCACAGGCAAAGTTTTTGTTAAGGACTGTGCATGATAGTTGAGGATTCTGACAAGGAGGAGCTCATGTTCAGATATTTATTTGGATTCTGATGGCTGTCGATTAAGCAGACTTAGATGGTAGTAAGCAGTTTGCAAATGCTCATCCACATGGCGTGTGTCCTGAATTTGTCACGAGATTCTTCTGTATGCAGTTGTCAAAACAAAAAATGACAGCAGTATAGTTTTGGTTTCTCTTTGATGCGGTTTTAATTGGGTCTCTTACGTTTGACGTCATTGCATATATAAGCAACTGACGCATGAGCATGTACAATGTAGGTGCTTATAGGGGTATATATATTTAAGCCAAAACACCGGTTTATTCTTGACATTAGGTGCTTATATGAGGAGAAAGACGCCTAACTTAGCCCTGGTGCTTAAGGTGTTTAGCGAATTGGTTAGACCAAATTTAAACACCTTTTTGTTGTAGAAAAGGATTATTCTACATGAGCACTTGTTCTAAGCACCCATGCTGGTCAGTTGTGTCTTCCACGCGCGCGTAGGTACAAACTGATGCGCCGTCTGCATCCATCGGATGCTTATTTTCTCCCGATGCAATGGTGCTTTCACCATGTATATATCATCCGTAAGAGACATGATGTGGCAGCAACCTGTAAGTGAAATATGTGCCACAAATGTGTTCAAATCTCATCCACGAGTCCGGCAAGTGCGACATAAATCTACTTCACCACGATCTGCTGGTCTGCTTCGTGATTTTGGCGATCGTCGGACCGAATAGACATCAGTACGTACTACGAGTATATGGGCGTTTCGCTCTATTACCCCTCGTTGTCATCCGAAAGCAACACTGTTGACACCTCTTTCAGATTTCAGATACGGCCGCTTGGTGCAGCTCGCCGTGTTTTTCATGAGCGCTCCGCTCATGAACTGTTTGCACTAATGTATCTGGCATTACACGGGCATGGAATCACTAACGAACGAGCCAGGGCGAAGTGACTTCGCGCCCGAATCATCTAACAAGATAACTGCAGCTCGACAAGGAAGCAGACGGCTTCATTTTCAGACGGCCTGCCTGTGCGTCTCACTCTCACCCACCCTCCCTCGCTCACAGCGAAATGATTCCTCAATCCTACCGGCCTCCGTGATGGAATCGACAGCGCCCGTACCGTACGTACGTGCAGACATGACACCACCTGCGCCGGTTGGTTGGTTTGGTTCGCGCCGCTCAGGAACAGAACCGCGAACTGCGCCGGGCATAACGACATCGGCGCTAGCTAGCTGCTCCGGCAGCTTGGGCATTTGCTCGCACCGTCTCGTCCCCACGGCGTTTCTTCTGGGCGACGTTCGCAGAAGAAGGCGACGCCTCGCGCGCCGCGCTGTTTGGTGAGCGCGCTGGGGGCAGCGACGACCTCCGCGGTTGACCCCGGAACAGCGGCCGGCCCCGCCCGGTCCGGTTGGGAGAGCGAGTTAGCGCCTAGCCACCGTTCGTTCGATTCCGGACGGACGTGGTACGCGCCCAGCCGCAGGGAGGCGGGAGGCCCGTCGTCCGTCCGGCGACGAGGCTGTCGCGGTCGCGCCGTACGGAGCCGGGCCGGCTTTGGTCGTGTGATGCTCGTGAGGAGCTGCTAGCTAGCTGGTCCAGTCGCGCGGAGCAGGGTTCTAGCTGGGACATCAATTGTTCTGGGGGCGGGCGTGTCGTGTCGCTGTGCCTTGCGGTTTCGGAACACGACGCATGATTGGTGGTTTGTCACCACTGTTAGGGAGAAGTAGATGCCATCGAGAGTGCCTCAAATCTGCTTACTTGCATATGAGATGTCGCAAACCTCTTGCAGTAAGTTCATGTAGTAATCTTCTGTTTTGCACAGCTCCAACTCTAACAAAAAAATCATGTACTTAGAGCCGTGGATGGATTAAAGGTCTGTGGTTCAACCATTTTGTTTCGTCTTACAAACTTAAATAAATTGAGAATGGATCTTGGAGCTGGAGGTACAAAGCGTACGTTGGGGACCTAAACCAGTTAGTAAGCAGGAATAAAACTTGAGACATGGGAAATGACCGTTTGCCGTAGCCGCGGCCTAGCCCAGCATACTCTGGATAAAATGATCCTAAGATGGCCCGGCCCACTAGTTGATGTTTTTTCCGGGCCGGCCGCCGCATTTGCCGCCAGCTCGCCGTTCCGGCGTACGGAGCCGTGTGTGTTCATGAACGTCGCCTGGCTATATAGGACAGCGGCTGATCGGCTTATCGTCGCGTCATCACCAAGACACAAACACATCCATCAGCAGAGAAGCAGAACAGCATGATCCCACGAGCTTCACTCGCTCTCCGCGGCAGGAGCACGGCAACCTTGGCACCGAACCATGCTCGGAAGCATCTGGCGGCGCTCGCCTGCTCTGTCTCGTCGGAGGATGGCGTTTATCCCATTTACGGTTCCGGCGTCCGCCAACCGTTCGACGAAATTCCCGGCCGGAACACCGCGGCAGGCTCCAACCGCGCCCTCTTCGACTACGCGCGGCGGAGGCTGGTCCGCCAGGCGATGGACCACTTACTGGACTTGCACAGCCGTCGCGGCGGACGCGTCGGAGCCGCCGTGCTGTCGTGCGGTCTCAAGGTCTGTGGGTCGGTGCCGGACAGGGTTCTCGGGGAGCAGCTGCACTGCCTGTGCGTCAGGTGCGGGCATGATCGCGGCGACGTCAGTGTCGGCACGTCGCTCGTCGACTTGTACATGAAATGCTGTGATGCCGAGGACGCGAGGAAGGTGTTCGAGGGGATGCCTGAGAGGAACGTCGTCACCTGGACGTCGTTGCTCAATGGGTACGTCCAGGATGGGGCGCACTCGGATGTCATGGCGCTCTTCTTCAGGATGCGTGCTGAGGGGATTTGTCCCAACCAGTACACATTTGTAAGTGTTCTCTCTGCAGTGGCAAGCCGGGGTGCAGGTGATCTTGGGCAGCGTGTGCATGCGCAGTCAGTTAAATTTGGATGTCGCTTGTCCGTGTTTGTGTGCAATTCTCTGATGAACATGTATGCAAAATGTGGGCGGGTTGAAGAAGCCAAGGCTGTGTTTTCTGGGATGAAGAAAAAGGATATGGTGTCATGGAACACATTGATGGGTGGTCTTGTGTTGAACGGGCGTGAACTGGAAGCCCTGCAGCTGTTCCATGATTCACGGTCCAGTATAGCCAGGCTTACACAGTCGACCTACTCCACAGTAATCAAATTATGTGCAAACCTCAAACAACTTGGCCTGGTATGGCAACTCCACAGCTGCATTTTAAAACAAGGTCTCCATTCGGATGGCAATGTAATGACAGCCCTAATGGATGCCTACAGCAAATGTGGCGAGCTGGGCAAAGCTTTAGACATATTTTTGTTGATGCCAGGATCTAAGAACGTTGTTTCATGGACTGCTATGATTAATGGTTGCATTCAGAATGGTGATATTACTCTTGCTTCTGTTCTTTTTAACAAAATGAGAGAAGATGGTATTGCTCCAAATGAGTTCACCTACTCGACAATGCTGACAGCATCAGTGGCCAGCTTGCCTCCTCAAATTCATGCCCTGGTTATCAAGACAAACTACCAGTGTTCGCCAACTGTTGGAACTGCACTTCTGGCCTCTCACTCAAGACTTTACAGCACTAAAGAGGCCCTCTCTATATTTAACATGATTAATGAGAAGGATGTTGTTGCATGGTCTGCAATGTTGACTTGTTATGCCCAATCTGGTGACTCGGATGGTGCCACAAACTTGTTCGTGAATATGGTCATTCAAGGCCTGAAGCCAAATGAATTCACAATCTCTAGTGCCATTGATGCTTGTGCTAGTCCTTCTGCAGGCATTGACCTAGGTAGACAGTTCCATGCCATTTCGATCAAGTACAGGTACCAGGATGCAATCTGTGTGAGCAGCGCTCTTGTCAGCATGTATGCAAGGAAAGGGAGCATCGAGAGTGCTCAGAGTGTATTTGAGAGGCAAACGGATAGAGACTTGGTGTCATGGAACTCAATGATATCAGGATATGCACAACACGGTTATAGCAAAAGGGCCCTTGATACATTTCGACAAATGGAAGCTGAGGGCATTGAGATGGATGGTGTCACATTCCTTTCAGTGATTATAGGGTGCACTCATGCAGGACTGGTTGAAGAAGGCCAACGATACTTTGATACAATGGTCAGAGATCACAAGATCAGTCCATCTATGGAACATTATGCATGCCTGGTGGATCTCTATAGCCGTGCAGGTAAGCTGGATGAAACAATGAGCCTTATAGGAAGCATGCCATTCCCAGCAGGTCCAATGGTCTGGCGCACATTGCTAGGTGCTTGTAGGGTACACAAAAATGTTGAGCTGGGAAAGTTGGCTGCAGAGAAGCTTCTGTCACTTGAACCACTTGACTCGGCTACATACGTGCTTCTCTCCAACATTTATTCAGCTGCTGGGAAGTGGAAAGAGAGGGATGCAATGAGGAAGCTCATGGACACTCGAAAGGTGAAGAAAGAAGCTGGATGCAGCTGGATTCAGATCCAGAATAAAGTTCATTCCTTTATAGCTTCCGATAAATCACATCCTTTATCAGATCAGATATATGCAAAGCTCAAGGAAATGACAGCTAGGTTGAAACAAGAGGGTTATTGTCCTGACACAAGCTTTGTGCTTCATGATATGGCAGAAGAGCAGAAAGAAGCCATGATTTCACTGCACAGTGAGCGTCTAGCACTCGCCTTAGGCTTAATAGCTACGCCACCAGGGACGCCCCTTCAAATTGTCAAAAACCTGCGGGTGTGTGGGGACTGCCACACAGTGATCAAGATGGTCTCAAAAATTGAGGGCAGGGAAATTATAATGCGGGATTGCAGCAGGTTCCACCACTTCAACTCGGGGATCTGCTCATGTGGTGATTTCTGGTGAACAGAATCGGAACAGAGTGAATGTGGAAGCAGTTCTGGCAATGCCATCATTGAACAAAATCGCCGGTATGCTGCCTCAGGAGGAATGGGTTGTCTGAAGCTCTTGTTCACAAACCTAAAATTAAGAGTTCTTGGCACCTGTAGAGGCGCAGAGCAAGAATATTAGTGCTGAAGTCTGCTGGCATTGCTACTGCTTGCAGACATGCTTCGCCTGGTGTCTAGAGCTGCAATCTTTGTAAATCAGTGCCTGTCAGTTTTAGCTAGTGTTATGCTTGATTTGGCAGAAACACCACAACTGGAGATGGCGATACAAGCTTTGCCGCTGGTTGTTTGGTGTGTAGGTGTTCTGATACTGGAGGGACTGTCTGTAGCTCTGTATTGACCGAACGAAGAACGAAGCCGCCCTAGCCTTGAAACTAGAGGCACCAGAGTTGAGTGTTACTAAGAATATAGTGAATGAGCAGGAATAACGATTTTCCATGAAAAATACAGTAAAGATCCGAGGAGACACATCTTGCAAACAAGAAAAGACACTTTTAGCCCCTGCTTTAGGAAGAGCTTCTTCAGGAACCGCGGTTTGAACAAATTGTTGGCCAAATCTGTAATGACCTAATCAACTGGGCGAACCACAGTTCCCCATTTTGCGAACAAGAGATTAGTAATCACATGAAGTGTCACTTCATGGAAGTGTGACTTCACTTGTAATCAGTCAGATCCAGGTTGGTCAATTCAACAACTGCAAAGGGCAGTTTGTCTGGTAAGAGGTCTTGTCTGTTTGTTCAGGCAATTTCTGGGTCTGTTCGTCAAGTTGAGCTGGGATACAGAAATAGTAGATCGTCATCTCTTGTAGAATTGGGTAGTACTTGGGCTATGGCCCAAGCGACAGGTCCACCCCTCATCAGTGGCGCTCGCCATCCCTCGATTTTTTCCACGAGCAGCCTTTTGCCGTATATGAGGTGGCTCCTAGAGGTCTGGTAGTAGAAGACGAGCCACAAATTCGTGTACGCGAGACGACGAGATCATCAACTACAGTCATCAGACACACCTTATTTTTTTGCCGTCCTCCACCACTGCCCCTCATTGATCCTGAGTGTAATTTATGGCCATTTTTTGAAAATAATTTGATATACCATCATGATGATGCTTTCAGGATATTTATCCACTGTATACTGGACCACATTGTAATATGTTTTTTTTATAGTATTTTCGTTCTCAGGTATCATTTTCATTTGTAGTAAACTTTTGGTCAGTATGTGCAGATTTGTGGCAGCAGGGGCGCTGGAGCGTCAACAAGCCTCGTCGCAAAGGTTTTGATTAGATTTTCATTACTATTCTGTTGCATGAAGTACCACAAGAGTGTTCAGAGTAGGCTCATCTCCAGTATTTGGCCAGCCAAGGGGCTTCGGGTTCTTTCTTCTTTGGCCGAGCTTCCCTAATCCGTGGTCATGGATCGTGTGGTTCCAGTCACTTGGTTTTGACTGTATCGTATGCTCGAAAAGAATATCAAGGTATCCTTTTATGAGAAAAAAATATCAAGGTATCCTTTTATGAGAAAAAATTAAGCGGCATCTCATCTAATACAGGAACTTATAGTTTTGGCACTGAATCAGATCTGGCAGCAGCTTTTTGGTAACTCTATTAAGAACTTGAGATTGATGTGCCTTTTTTATTTACGTACATCCCCATCTTAGCTTCGTCTGCAGAGTTTTACAGGTCATCGCAACAGCTTCTACAGTAATATTGTCTAGTATTCAGAAGTTAATTTTGGAATTTCGCACAATGATGTGCTATGTTACGAGAAGCCTATTTGAAAATATTTAAATATGTTCATCTCGACAGTTTTAATAACAGTTATGCATATATGCTGGTTGCTCTTATTGCTTTGACCGAACACTTCATCAACAGAATTCATGATTCTGTTGGCATTTGAAGGTAGTCACTTCTGATATAGGTTTAATATAGAAGCTGACATGATCGATCATGGACAGGTAGGTGCAAAAGGAAACAAAAAATCCCGTCATATTATACTGTATGTCTTTTTTTATTCTTCCTTTGTTCAAACATGAATTACAATTGGGCAATATATGTTAGAAACTTGAAATACATAGGAATTTCATGTATGGACTGGTTTCAATCTTGGAAAACTGGTGGAACAGGCCTTCTCCGGTTTATTGGTTTGTGAAGTTGGCCTTGGTCACCCCCTGATAACTTATACTGAAATGTCATATCTATGTCTGCTTCTAGTTTCCAACCACCATAAGTTTTCGAATGTTCAAATTCCAACTTCAGTAATCAGCAAACCGAGGGACTTCTTTTCGCTTGAAAACCAATGGAGAACCAAGGAAAACCTGGAACCTCATGGTTTGCATACCCTCACACATATTCTGACATGATGTCTAATTTAGTTAACACAATTTCTATTGATACCCTGGAGTTTACTAGATCTCTTGACAGGTTTTTTCAACATCTATCCATTGCCTGGAGACTACTTGAGAGCGTAACAGGCGTTATGGTCTTCTTGCTCTTTTCTTTCCTGCCAGTCTCGATGGGCACTACCCGTTTCCTCACTTGCAAGTTGTTCATACGGAGTTGCTGTTTCTGTTGCACTTGCAGCGTTCCCATCATATGAGGTCTCACTTCATACACCACATGCCATAAGGTATACTCGTATGTTAGATGAGTTGCTTGACTGCCATATGTGCTGTTATTTCGAAAGAGAATTGATTCAACTTACTTCATCGAGTAGATGGTCAATCCGATTGCCACAACTGCAAATGCTATGTAATAGAGCCAGTTTACCTGTGCGTTGAACATAAGAGACCTCAGCACATAGTACAGCCGGTATGTTTTGTCAATACAATATTGACCTGCTGATGATAGAAAAAAATCTGAATCATGACCGTCCATATGTCACTTGTTAAGAGTGAGAGGTTAAACATAGTGGCTCCACACATCTGGAAGAAGTTCATCAAAAAGCTAAGAGGTTAAACATAGTGGCTCCACTCATCTGGAAGAGGTTCATCAAAAAGTTAATGCTAGGATGCTAAATGACAATGGAAGAGGCATGTGAAAGTAGACAAGAACTGGTTTGAGAAGCTTAACCTGAAAAACAAAAGAACAAATAGTGCAGTACATGAAAGTTGACACAGCAAATCCTATGAAAAGACCAATCTGGAACAATGTGAAAAGGGTTATTTTCTTTGCGAGTATGTGAAAAGGGTTTTAATACCGAGAAATCAAACAAAGTTATGAAATATGAAACATTTTTATGGTAGGTTGATGGTTTTAGGTTGCTTACCATCGTTGGAGACCAATTGATCTTTTCTAGGTTCTTCCTCTCAAAAAAATATCTAGGGTTTCAGGTAGTTAATAGGGTAACAAGAAATCTTTCTACGCAAGTCCTTGGATCATGAAAATTTATTACGATATCATGGAAAAGGATACATCTGGATTCCAGTGACAAGCACCCCGAATATTCCAAGCATTGCTATGAATTCAATTCTGTCTTTGTTTTTGACGCAATATTCCTACACAACAAAGGCAACCAAATCCTTCCTAAATCACGAGAAATCGGCAACGGAAGCAGTTACTTAATGACATTGCTAACCTGCCCGACATCGCTAAATGCATCACAAAATGTGGCAGCAATGATAAGGGCATCTCCCAAAAGTGCTCTTTTACTTGCGTCTGCAGACAATTGAGCTAGATTTTAATATTTATTTGAATATTTGCTATGGAAACTGGTAAGTGGTAACTATCCATGCATCAGTGACGTTCGAAAAGGTAAAATTCAATCCCAGCTCATCAGCCATGTTTTTCTCATTCCATCCTCCAGATAATAATTGATTCATCTAAATATTACTTCCTCCATTCAGAAATATAAGCATTTGTGGACTCACAGATATCGAGTTTGACCATTCGCCTTATTCAAATATTCATGAAAATATTATTTATTTTGTCACGACTTCTTTTATCACTAGATATACTTTAAGTATGACTTATTTTTTTTATATTTTCACGCTTTGTTTTAATAAGATGAGTGGTCAAACTTTGTGAGTACAAGTCAACAAATGCTTATATTGTTGGATGCTGTAACTGTGCACAGGTACCTGCTTACCTTGCAGACCAGGAGAATTTGAATCTGAGAAGAGCACAAGTGCAAGTCCTGCCATGCAAGTCCCTGCTCCTACAAACTGCCAGAAAGAGTACCTTGTGCCTAGTGCAAACCTGGTTAAGATCATGACCCATAGAATGGTCCAACAGTCTAACAGGTTTATGCTGGTGATGTATGAGTAGTTGTATGCCTTGATAACTGCAGCACAAATTTTACAATATTAGTACATATTTGGATAGTTTCCTCTTGAACAAAGATAATCTACCAAGAAACAGAGGTTCCCTATTATGGGGCATTATCCCTGTTATTTACACACCTCACTGGAGGCTTTTGCTTACTGCCAATTGGCGACTCAAAAGTTTTTTATTTCATTTTTTTGTTGAGGGCAATTGGTGACTCAAAGTTCAAATCGTGATGCACTCACCAAGAAAGCCTCCCTGTACATCAATAAAGGCAAGGGATAGGTACCAGTACCATGGTATCTGTGTGATGGTAAGAAGATCAGTTATTAAGTAATCACAAAAATATGACAAAGTCCAAAGTTTTCAGCGTTAGGTTGCTGTTCTTACATGCAACTTTTGTCGTCGATACAGGAAAAATGTTCCATAAACTACGGCTAACAGCAGGTACGAGACGAATGATTGTGTGAGTGGTGCATCAGCTCCTTCAATTTACAAACACAAGTGTGTTAGTTCACCCTATAAGACTCTTACTCGTGATATTTATCTCTATGAATAGAAGAAGCTTCAAGCTTACATACACTAGACACTAAATTCAATAAACTGGATGGTTTACCGAGATTAGCAATGAGTGAGACGGCAAAGCTGCCGACAGCCTTGACGAAGGCGGCTAACTGTCCAAGGAAGAGGGAGTACAGCAATCGTCTCCATGCGTCCCTCGTCATCTCCATGAGCCTGAGCACCGGCCAGGCAAGTCTCAACTCAGACAACGAGGTCGGTCAAATTGATGAAAATTTAAGGAAAAGGGTGCAGGAGATTAGCTGGGGAAACCACTTTACAAGGGCAATCGACTCAGAGATTACTAATGCGCGGATTTCTGAATCCTCAGACCAGCAAGATTGCCTTCTTCCTCAAGAGACCCACCCACATCGTGGTGGCTCTGGTTAGGAATGGGCTACCAGCCCATCACAGCAATGTCTTGACTTTACATGCTTTAATAAGCATACAAGTTGCAAAAGCATCTTTCTGGGGCTAAAAGAAGTCCCTCCACGCCAGAGATTAAAAAAAAGGAAATAACATATAAACAATGTCTTGATTTCACATGCTTTGATAAGCATACAAGTAGCAGTGGAAGGCTTTGCAGGTTGTTGATGCACATGCAATGGACCGCAGAAAATACTATTTTCCTATGGGATCCTAAAGACTTACTACATTTGCTAAGGTGGTTAAAATTTCCAAATGAAAGATCTCGACATCTGAGTACTTTAAATAGTTAATTAATGTGTAGGCTCACCAAGAAAACAGTCGTATCGCTAACAGAAGGAAATAACTACTTGTAAGGAAGAATAAATAAAGTAGGACTTCAACTTCAATAATCAGCAAACTTCTTTTCACTTGAAAACCAATGGAGAGCCAAGGGAAAACCTGGAACCTCGTTGTTTGCATACCCTCACACATATTCTGATATGACATCTAATTTAATTAACACAATTTCTATTGATTCCCTGGAGTTTACTAGATCGCTTGACAGGTGTTTACAACATCTATCCATCGCCTGGAGACTACTTGAGAGCCTGACAGGCGTTATGGTCTTCTTGCTCTTTTCTTTCCTGCCAGTTCCGATGGGCACCACCCATTTCCTCACTTGCAATTTGTTCATACCGAGGTCTTGTTTCTGTTGCACTTGCGCCGTTCCCATCATCTGAGGTCTCACTTGATACACCACATGCCATAAGGTATACTCGTATGTTAGATGAGTCGCTTGACTGCCATATGTGCTGATGTTTCGAAAAAGAATTGATCCAACTTACTTCATCGAGTAGATGGTCAATCCAATTGCCACAACTGCAAATGCTATGTAATAGAGCCAATTTACCTGTGCGTTCAACATAAGAGACCTCAGCACATAGTACAACCATTATGTTTTGTCACATTCATATTGAAAAACAATGACCTGCTGATGATAGAAAAAAATCCGAATGATGACCGCCCATATGTCACTTGTTAAGAGTGAGAGGTTAAACATAGTGGCTCCACTCATCTGGAAAAGGTTCATCAAAAAGTTACTGCTACGATGCTAAATGACAATGGAAGAGGCACGTGAGAGTAGACAAGAACAGGTTTGAGAAGCTTAACCTGAAGAACAAAAGAACAAATAGTGTAGTACATGAAAGTTGACACCGCAAATCCTATGAAAAGACCAATCTGGAACAATGTGAAAAGGGTTTTAATACAGATAATTCAAACAGAGTATTGAAATATGAAACATTTTTATGGAAGGTTGATGGATTATGGGTCTTACTGTCGTTGGAGACCAATTGATTTTTTCTAGGTTCTTCCTCTCAAAAAAAGAGCTAGGGTTTAAGGTAGTTAATGGGCAACATGAAATCCGTCGATGTGTTCTTGGATCATGAAAATTCATTATTGACATCATGGAAAAGGATACATTTGGATTCCGGTGACAAGCACCCCGAATATTCCAAGCATTGCTATGAATTCAATTCTGTCTTTGTTTTTGACGCAATATCCTGCACAAAAAAGGCAACCAAATCCGTCCTAAATCACGAGAAGTAGGCAACGGGAGCAGTTACTGAATGACATTGCTAACCTGCCCGACATCGCTAAATGCATCACAAAATGTGGCAGCAATGATAAGGGCATCTCCCAAAAGTGCTCTTTTACTTGCGCCTGAAGACAATTGATCTATTGTTCCACCGCAAAAAAAAATGATCTATTGTTAAGATTTTAATATTCATTTAAATATTTGCTATTGAAACTTGTAACTATATATATCCATGCAGCCATGACGTTCGGAAAAATGCTGTACACACGACGTGATTGTACGACTGCCGACCCAACATCGTTAGCATGTGCATGCGTGCTTAACTGATTTTCTATCTCACGCCGTCAGTTGCTGGCTATTGTAGCGCGTGGATTTTTCCTGGTCGGACCCCTACACAGCAGACGTACGTATAGCGGGGGAAAATTCAATCCCAGCTCATCAACCATGTTCTCTTTCCATCCTCCAGATAATAATGTATTCATCTATCTACATATTATGCTGTAACTGACATGCTGCACAGATACCTACTACTTACCTTGGACATCAGGAGAATTTGAATCTGAGAGGAGCACAAGTGCAAGTCCTGCCATGCAAGCCCCTGCTCCTACAAACTGCCAGAAAGAGTACCTTGTGCCCAGTGCAAACCTGATTAAGATCATGACCCATAGAATGGTCCAACAGTCTAACAGGTTTATGCTGGTGATGTATGAGTAGTTGTATGCCTTGATAGCTGCAACACAAATTTTACAATATTAGTACATATTTGGATAGTTTCCTCTTGAACAAGGATAATCTACTAAGAAACATTTCCGTCAGAAAAAAATCTACTAAGAAACAGGGACTCCCTATTTATCCCTGTTATTTACACACCTCACTGGAGGCTCTTGCTTACTGCCAATTGGTGACTCAAAAGTTATTTTATTTTATTTTTGTCGAGGGCAATTGGTGACTCAAAGTTCAAATCGTGATGCACTCACCAAGAAAGCCTCCCTGTACATCAATAAAGGCAAGGGATAGGTACCAGTACCATGGTATCTGTGTGATAGCAAGAAGATCAGTTATTAACTGATCACAAAAATGTGAAAAAAGTCCAAAATTTTCAGTGTTAGGCTGCTGTTCTTACACACAACTTTTGTCGTCGATGCAGGAAAAATGTTCCATAAACTAGGCTTAACAGCAGGTACGATACGAATGATTGTGTGAGTGGTGCATCAGCTCCTGCAAGTGAGAAACACAGGTATGTTAGTACTTAGTTTACCCTATAAGACTAATACTTGTGATATTTATCTCTATGAATAAAAGAAGCTTCAAGTTTACACACTATACACTGAATTCAATAAAACTGGATACTTTACCGAGATTAGCAATGAGAGAGGTGATAAGGCTGACGACAGCCTTGACGAAGGCGGCTAGCTGTCCAAGGAAGAGGGAGTACAGCAATCGTCTCCATGCGCCCCTCGTCATCTCCATGAGCCTGAGCACCGGCCAGGCAAGTCTCAACTCAGACAATGAGGTCGCTCAAATTGATGAAAATTTAAGGAATAGGGTGCAGGAGATTAAGGCCCTGTTTGGATCCACCTCCTAAACTTTTAGTTGGCTAATTTTAGTCGCTTTGTCTCCAAACATGACCTTCTAAAATCTCCTAAACTTTTAACCCACCCCCTTCTAAACTTTTAGCCCCTAGTCACCTCAGAGCTACTAAAATTGACTAAACTCAGAAAAATGGCAAGTGACACATAAAAAAGGCAAAAAAAGTACAAAAGACAAGATATTAGTCAGGGATCCAAACATATGCCACTTAAAATTAGTTGGCTAAAAAATTAGCTGGCTAATATTTTAGTTGGCTAAAATTAGCCAGCTAGAAGATCCAAACAGGGCCTAACTGGGAAAACCAGTTTACAAGTCTAATCGACTCAGGGATTACGAATGCACGGACTTCTGTATCCTCAGACCAGCAAGATTGCCTTCTTCCTCAGAGACCCACCCACATTCTGGTGCGCGCCGGCTCTGGTCAGGAATGGGCTACCAGCCCGTAAAGGAAAGGCTTGACTTTAGGCTGACTTCAACAGAGTAGCCATTGCCAAATATGCACCTTCAAACAAAAGCAAGGCTGCAGCTTCCCTGTCTCCTCTCCCTGTGCCCATCCGTGTCTCCTCACAAACGGAGGGCAGCGATTTGCTCTTTCATCACGGGACTGGCCCACCTAATTTTTCCGTCCTCCGTCGAGTGTGCTTCAACAAAACGTCCGTCACACAATAATGCGTCGCTTCTTCTCCCTCCCTCTCTCTCTCTCTCTCCGGCGACGCCCCATCTCCAGGTCACTCTGGCGGCAGGGTCTCGATTTGGGCGGCATGAAACACTGATCGGAGGCAGCACAGTGCTCGATTTGGCGGCACGGAGAGGTCAATTTTAGCAATTAGAATTTCGATTTGACGGAGGCATGCCTGACCTCGGAGACCAAGATCTCCACTACGGTGGCAACGACCTTGATTAAAAATTACAGGTGATGAGGACTGAGGAGTTCTGTTGTTTGGGGCAAGGGTTTCAATTTACTTTTTGCAGTTGGTTTTACAAAGTGTGGCTGGGTCTCGAACTGGGAGCGATCTGCGGGCCGCGACCCTGCTGGCGTCTGAGTTTAGTGCCGCCGGAGTCTGGATCTTGCCAAGTTAACACTGGCCTGCTGATAAGACGAAAGGGAGAATTCTTGTCATGGGCGATTGTAGCAGCAAGGCGTTTCTTTTCCGCCTAGGCAATTGGTTAATTGCCTTGTGCTTTCTGTTTCATTTTACCCTTGAAGATGCATTTTTCCTCTCCTGACGATTCATGCCCAACCAGTTGGATTACATATAAATTTGGAGCAGATGTCATCGAACTATTGCACTGCGAAGGAAGATCACAAGTGTTTGTTTGGAGCTAACTGACGTCTGACGGCTCCTTCGTTTGTTTTAGACGGGAAAAAAATGGGCGGGC
The DNA here is from genome assembly GCA_000970635.1 of Eragrostis tef. Taxonomy (NCBI): domain Eukaryota; kingdom Viridiplantae; phylum Streptophyta; class Magnoliopsida; order Poales; family Poaceae; genus Eragrostis; species Eragrostis tef. The sequence goes on along the minus strand of LAPY01000158.1, from coordinate 127,999 downwards.
CAGTCCCGAGATGAAAGAGCAAATCGCTGCCCTCCGTTTGTGAGGAGACACGGATGAGCACAGGGAGAGGAGACAGGGAAGCTGCAGCCTTCAAACACTACTGTGCATCGTCGAATCTTCCTCCAACAGACGATGCAGACGAGCAGGCAAACTACCTTCCGAGGAGAGAGGGTACCTAAAAGTACATGCCCTCTCTCCTCGAATGCATTTGCTGCGACGCGTATCTCCCTTGGGGCCAGCGCTGAGCTCGTGGCCGGAGACCAGAGCAGGGACGTCGCCGCCATGGATGTGACTCCGATGGGAATGGCCTGCCGCCGCCGCTGTACAGGAACGCGGCGGAACAGGGAAGAGGGAGAAACGGGATTGGATTGGCGCAGACCGGAGTAGGGGACGCGGCGGCGGACCAGGAGCCGGCGGCGGCGGTGTCTTGGTCGCCACGCGCCGCTCGAGCAGTCGGCGCCGAAGCTCCCCAGCTCGACGGCGGCAGGGCACGGTGCAGCGCAGAAGAGGGCGCGGGCTGACGCGGCACGACCCTGGGTGGCGCTCGTCGTCGCGGCGCGGCTCCATGGCGT
>LAPY01000158.1:96473-107818 GCA_000970635.1 Eragrostis tef | reverse complement strand
GCCCGCCGTATCCTCCTCCAAGTTGATGGATGATGAAGAATTAGGCGGCGGGCTAGGAGGAGGAAGCCCGAAATCTTCCATTGCTGGCGGTGCCGGCGACGGAGGCGCTTGAGGCTCTGAGAGTTCAGGAAGAGCAGGAGATGAAGGTGTATGGTCTGGATCTGCGGAGGAGGAGCCAGATCCGTCTATGAAGTTGGAATCTAGCCACCTAAAGAACTTAGGGTTTGGGCGGTTGGTGCCTCTCTTTTTGCCCATGGTGATGGAGTTGGAGAAACGGAGGATGAATATGAGGTTTGCCGCACCCGGATGGTTGGATTTATAGTGAGGCGGATGATGGTTCGAGAAGTCGAAAGGTCAGGAAGAAACACATTCTTTAAAGAGTTCACATGAATACTGTGAGGTGAAGCGACGCGACGGTGGGGATTCTGCTGGAATTGTCATAAAGATTCTGGTGGAATAGGAACAGTTTGGTCAAAGTTCTTTTCTAGGAAACAAGGCTGGAGTAAAACAAGACGCTGAAAGAGTTGGTATGGTGAAGGTGGAGCGCAATATCTGGATTTTGGGTAGACTACGAACATATCTCTTGTCAAAGAAGTAAACTTCCGATGAGTATGCCAAGAGACATGTTCGGGGGCTTATGTCGTAGCCCTACTTTCTAGATATTTCGAAGACTATTTTAAAGGTTTTTCCGAAGACATGTTTAACTGCAAGACGGATTAGGAAAGAGATCGGTATTCTTGCCGAACAAGAAAATAGGAGATTGTGTTTAGGTAGGACTCAGATAGGCTGTAATTGGTCTATAAATATTCATGTAACCTCTGCGGGAAAACTCTCTGGCTCCTTGCGAAATCCTAACGCAAAGGCTGTCGCATTATACACAGAAACACACTGGACGTAGGGTTGTTATCCTTCGGGAGGCCTGAACCAATATAAACCCTCTGCGTGTTCTTAGATTGATCTCATTCGTAGCGTTGCTCCTTCGATCCAAATATCTGCCAAACACCCCGTTCAATCTGGTGCCGACAGTATGTATTTTCATAATGAATCCCAAAATGTAAATCTTCTATTGTTAACTGATTTTTTTTTCAGAAATTGATGTTCAAAGATAGAAATGTTTAGGACCAAAGCTAGAGTGAAAAATAATAATTTGAAAAGTGACACAAAAAAAAGCCACTTCCACATCCATCAAGGTTTGAGCCTGAGATGGTCGATTATGCAATTTCTTCTCATGACTGGAGTTGGAGGATTGGGCCTGCTCTCTTGAAGCAACCCTGGATTTTGGTGGACTTACGTGGATTCAGTTACCATTCAAACATCAGATGGCACATTTGGCCATCGTAATCAGTAAACATCAGATTCAATTACTTTCTTTTTGGTGTCGATCCAGAAGACGACAATTTGGTTTAATTACCTAACATAACTTTGGCCGATACATATATGACATGATGAAAAAATCTGATTCAAAGCAAATTGCATATGACTTCCGTGTTCCCAAACCAAACATATTGAAAGTTACTGATAAACAAAGTTTTAAAAGTTTGAGTGGAGTACCATAGAGCTGGCAGTTCTTGAAGGACCTTTTTGTAGCTATAAGTTGAGACTGGGGCTTCTCTTCATATTTCATAGATATAGAAAAAATATTCCCATTCTGCAAGAACTTAGTACAAAAACATGAAAGGAATGCTTCCATGGTTTCTCATGTTCTTAGTCCAAAAACTCATTTTCTATCCTAGTTCCTACACGTTCTTCAATATATCACAAAAGAAACATGATTCTGTTCTGCACCCAAATTGCCTCTCTTTTCCTTAAGATGATAACAACTTTGCCTGTACTTATGTTGAAAAAAGGAAAAATCTTTGCCTATACATGACTAATGACATTATACTCTGCAGCTCTCTGCTGTCACATATAAGTTGGCCAGATTTACTTTGTACACTGACCCACTAACAGATGTTAACTTCATCCTTTTGTGCCCTTTCTTGGCTGCTCGAATCAGAACCACCTGTTGAATTATCATCACCTAGAAGTTGCTGATATTGTGCTGCTGCTTCTTCTCTTGTAGTAGCTATTTCATCGTCTGAAGAGCTTTCACTTCATATTTTATGAAACAAATAAGTTTGTTGGGTTTCTGCAACGAGTTACATATCTACGGATCTAGGAAGGTCTGAAAAAACTTACTTCACTGAATAGATGATCAATCCAATGGCCACAACTATGAATGCTAGATAGTACAGCCAGTTTATCTGCAAGTTGGACCAAAAGTATGTGAGCATATGGGGTGATATGTTACAAAATGGTGCAAGTATTTTGGGATGGAAATTTTCACCTGTTGATGATAGAATAAAACTCGAATAGCGACTGCCCACATGTCAGATGTTAGTAGTGAAAGATTAAACAATGTTGCTCCACTCATCTGCAAAAGGGGCATACGAAAGAAAAAAAGGCAAAATTATTGTTTGCACTGGAAATATAATTTCCCTTTGTGTAAAGAATTGTTTGCACTGTGAGTTGACATAAGAGGGCCTTTCTCGAGGCTTACTACTTAGTAGCCAATATGGTTGAAATGGCTTCCAGTATTCCTGTTTTTTCTTTTCCTTGAGACAATCCAGTATCCTTAGATTAACTCATAACCATTTGGCAGGACCTAATTTCTCTCTCCTCTCTTAAAAAGGGTCTTTTGTTCCTACTTGTACAGTTTATTTAGTAGCTGACAAGCAAGAGATACTTAACCTTAAGAACAAAAGGAGTAATTGTGTAGAACATGAAAATTGCCATTGCAAACCCTGCAAACAAACCTATCTGGAAAATAAAAGAAAACACAACATCAGGAGTGAGTCTCCAGCTGTCTACTAATTCAATTAGTTGTACGACAGACAAAGAGACTTCTGTACAGATTAATTCCATTTTGTACCATTGTTGGAGACCAAGTAACTGCTTCTAGGCTCTTCCTTTCAAGTATAAATCTAAAGTTTATAAAGGTTAAAGCATAACATGGATATATTAAGCAATTTTGATCCAGAAATCTGTGATAGTTTCATTTAAACATGTAAGACAGGAGAGCAAATCTATAAAGGCATGGCCATGGAACATGCTTAGTAATAGAGGATACATCTGAACAATGCTGACTAGCAACCCAAAGAGTCCAAGCATTGCAACAACTTCAACTCGATCTTTCTTCTTGACACAGTATTCCTACACATGCAAGGAAAATGTAATGGTTATTAGAATGTGTTAAATTAATGCTGATAGCAGCAGCACAGAATATGATGCATGACTAACCTCCCCGACATTGCTAAACGCGAAAAAAACTGTCCCAGCAATAACAAGGGCATCCCCCAGAAGTGGCATCTTACCCGGATCTGCAGAAAATTAAAATTTCATATTACGTTAACAGTCGTCTAACTTTCGTATGGAAACTGGAAAGTAGACCCCCCCCCCTCCCTCCCCCTGAGTACACAGAAGAGTGGTGCAACATCAAACTAGAAATTCATGATTTTCATTAAGTCATGTTCAAACCCACACATCTTTGTATTGTCATGTTACCACCAAAATTGGTACCCTGGAGTGTTGTTCTGTCATGATTTTAGGGAGACAGCAGGAGCAGCCCTACTACTACCATGATTCATTAACTTCCCTACGTAACTGAAAGTATAATTTCCTAGCCTGGAAAGCTATTTCGCTGTTGAGGTTTATTCTTGAGATTCTTTAATAGACTTTTTCTAATTCAATTGTCATGATGAAGTTACCTACCTTGATCTTCTGGAGATTTTGCATCTGAAAGGAGCACAAGAGCGAGCCCGGCCACACATGTCCCTGCCCCCGCAAACTGCCAGAAAGAATATCTTGTGCCCAGTGCGTACCAAGTGAGGATGATGGCCCATACAACAGTCCAACAATCCAACAAAGTTACACTGGTGATGTATGAGTACTGGTATGCCTTCACAACTGCAACATGGTGTTTACATGTTCATCAGCAGTAGCAAAAAGAATTGTTCCAACAGAAATACAGAATCGTATTTGATACTCCTATCTCACTGGAACTATAAGCGGTATGGACTCAGTGTAACTGTTTGGTTCCTGGACTCACCAAGATAGTTCCCTTGGACATCAATGAAGGCCAGGGCCAGATACCAATACCAAGATATCTGCAAGACAAGAGTGCTCAGTGACCTTTGAATGAATCGCTTTCAGGGAGGATCATTATGCGGCTATGCTCAGTTGCTCACTCGCAGCTTCTGCCGGCGACGCAGGACAATTGGTACATAGACCAAGGTCAGCAGCAGGTAGGCGAAGAAGGACTGCGTGAGAGGGGTATCGACTCCTGCAGCACGGATTTATTCATGGGAATTTCATTTATCAAGTATTTCATCAAATACACTTGTAATTCTGTACATACGTATCAGCTCAACGATTCATTTTCTGAAGAAGTCGCATACCAAGATTCGCAATGAGAGATGAGGTGAAGCTTGAGACGGCCATGGAGAAGGCGACGAGCTGGCCGAGGAGAAGCACGAGCAGCAAGCCCCATAAGTCCTTCCCCTTGACTTCCATGGCTCCGAGCACCCTTCACGGTTGCCTCGGATCCGGTAGATGCAGAAACAAGATTTATACGCCTGCGAAGAAGAGATAGACGAAGAAGGGAGAATGGAAGCTGGACTGGCAGGTAGGCCTCGTGCAATACACGCTAACCCGCGGTTAGTTAGGAGCAGCGCCCGCATGTGCCACTGATTTCTTGTACAAGCTATATGGAGCCATCAGCTCTGGGCCTTGTCATTATCTGAGATGTAGCTTGTCCTGTCACGGCCTGGGAAAGTTTATTGCAATTTGCAAGGCTTCTTCGGTGTCCATGTAGCTGTGCCGTGCAGTCGATGATTGTTATGGCTTCAGAAAGGGTAGTGTTGACTTGAAGGGCCAGACGAAAATGAAACAGAGGATCCGAGGCCGTAGCCACCGGTCCGGATGGAGAAAAGGGCGCATCAGATTCAGATGCAGTTGTTGCTGAGTCCAAGCATGTAGGTACAGTTATGGACCATAGTTTCAGTCTTCTACTAGGAGATGGGTACTAACTGAATTCGGAAGTGCCCCCCCCCCCTCCTTAATTCTAATTTGCGTTCTGAATTATTACGAGTTCGGTGCTTAATAAATCGTCACGCCAATTGTATGACAAATCTATTTAATCACGATAGGGAAACTTAGGACCTTATTTTTATATAATAGTAATGGAACAAGAGTATCACATTAACTTTTGAACAATAATACAAGTTATTGTGAGCTCGAAGCCTGCTGATAGAGTGATAGGGATTTCTGTTTTTTTTTTTTCATCTTTGTGTTATTGTGAGATGGCTCCATGTTGTATATCGGCAGCATCTCATGCATGTTCATTAAAAAGAAACTTAATGGTCAATTTCCCAGTTCCCTAGCTCTATTTTCAAGCTCATGATTTTCCCCAATTTCTTGTTGGAAAAGCTGAACTAAAGCTCAATATGGGCCGATTTTCTCGTCAAAAGTTGTATGGGCCGATTTGGCGGAATATGCAGCCCGTCCACCAAGACCACCATAAATAAAAGGAAACGAGCTTAATTTTTACAAAATAACCTTTTTAAAAATTTTTTTTTTACATATAAACCTTTGAGAAAAAAATATGTCCAGAAATAGACTTATTTTTAAGCGCCATATGTTTATATGTTTTGGCGTCCATGAGCGCCGTGTAAATTGACGCTCAGCATGGCCACGTCTGCAAGCAAACACGCGCCAGGTTTGCTGAGGTGGTGAGGGGTGAGCGCCAAATTCAGTGGCGTGCAGGGGGGCTGAGCGCCGCGTCCTCTGGCGCTCGAGCAGCATCCTCGCCTGACTTTCGTTTTCTCTCTCTGAGTTCGGCTGGTGGCTCCATTTCTCTCTCTTCCCTCTCTCATCTGCTCCTCCTCTTGCCCAAGCTGGTTCTACGACGACCAGATCGGCCGCTACCCCCACCGGATCCGGTTCGGGCTGGGTTGATGGCTGCCAGATCTGTCCGTTCCTCATCCGCAGGTGCTCGCAGGATGTCAAGGTGGCCGCTAGGTTCCTCTCCTCCAACAGATCGACGGCGGCGTCCTTTGAGGACATTGGCGGCGACAGGACTTTAACCTCGGACACACTGGCGGCGGCGCGCGGTTGAGGTCACGGTGGCGACGCGCTCGAGGCTGATGCGTTGGTGTGCAAGCGCCAACTCGTCTGACGCCCACGAGATGTCGCGGCACTTCGGCGGCTGTGCGCTCAGCGAGCTGATGGCGGTGCTCAACCAGCGCGGCCCCTCGGGACATGGAGGACTTGGTCCGCGCCGCGCATGGGTCTCCGCGTCGGCTCTGGGACGCACTGCAATCACCTCTACAATTCCTCCGACGGCGCTGGCAGCACAGCCGGCAACGGGATCCGCTTTTACAAGTGCTCCATCAGGTACGATTGCTGGTGCACAACATGGGCTATGCTCCTTTCCTGATGCCTGTATCAATCCAAATTTCGTTGATTCTCTATGTATTTTGTGCTTGCATCTATTAGTAACAAATATTCCCGCTTGCAAACTTGATTGAGACTGTTAATAGTTTTTGGCACTATATGTTTCTTTATTGCAAAAAAAAAAATGATGGGTGAAGATATAGGCAAGTAATTGTAGATGATATATTCCTGCTCTAGAGTAGTCATGTTGTTGCCATTTTGTTCTTATAATCGTACAATGGTGCTCTCGCAGGATGCATGTGAACTAACATGAATTCGGACCTGCTGCAAATTAGAGTGTTAATTCATACAAAGAAGAGCTACACATCAGGGTGATATCCGATGAGAGGCCATTGTGTGCGTTGAACAATTTTAGTACGTTTATTGATGTTGTGATGACAATATAAATGCATTTCTTGGTGTTCTGTCTTGTCTGCTACTCTGCTGATTTCTGAACATTCCTATGGAGCCAAGCTATAAAATTGGTTCAGAATTTCATATTGCAAACGTGTTTGGAGTCACCTAAACTAGACACAGATGCACCACTGTTTCTCATGCGGGCGTTCTTGGTTATTCAAATGTTCATTTGTCAGGATGCGTTGTGTTCTGAGATTTGCACAAATTGTTTGCTGTTGGTAGCCTGCATGCGCTTGGGCCAGGTGGAGTGGATGCAGGATGGACATGATTGGTAGCCTGCATTGGCCTTGGAGCATGGCCCAACCGATGCAAGATGCTCTCCAGGGCCTGGCTCGGCAGCGAAGTGGGAGGCGAGGTTCCCTGCTCGGCCTGGACGCGTTGGTGCACCCCGCGGCCCATGTGGGTGTGTTGGCTCGTGCAGGCTATAAAAACGGCGGACGCACCCTGCATTCGTTAGGGTTACCACTCCAGCGCCACACCTCTCCGCTCTCTCGCCTCCTCGCTCACCACTCTCCTCACCGGTGAGAGGCCGACCTCCTCTCCGGCGGGTTCCAAGAGCCCGTCCTCCTCTCCGGCTTGGGTAGATCTACGACCCTCTCATGTGTAGCTTCGCGAATGATTCGCTTTTCTGGGTCTTTCGTTTCATTTCGTTTCGTTTATGCTCTGTTCATTCTGATGTCTCATCGGTTTTCTTTTGGTAATGGTGACTATGAATGGAATCGCTTGATCTGTTTATTTGCTCGTTTTTCTTGTGAACCTGAAGTACATACTTGTAGATCTCGTTAATATTTCTGAGCGCAAGTGCATGGTCTGTGATGGTAGTTATGCCACAGGAGGAGCATCCTTCGGATGCGGCAGCCGTGGCATGCAACATGTAGAAAAATGATGACTTTGTGCAAATTTGCAGTACATATGCCTCGTACATTACTTTACTTCATCTGATTCTTGTGCATTGCTATATATGTTAGACATGGATCCGGCAAGTAGGCGTCGTGGTGCTGCTGCTCTTGTTGTCGGCATTGCTGCTTGGGTGTTCCTCTGGTTTAGACGTGCTGCTGAACCTTGTTTGGTTACTTATGTTCCAAGGGTGGAGAGGGATGTTGCTAGGCAGAACAATCTGAGCTACATCTATAACTCAGATGATACTCACTGTGTGAACCTGCTTAGGATGAAAAGGGCACCCTTTTTTCAGCTCTGTGATCTGTTTAGGGCTAGGGATCTGCTTAGAGATAGCATTCATGCATCAATAGAGGAACAAGTGGCCATGTTTCTGCATGTGGTTGGTCACAATGAATGCTTTCGTGTTGTGGATCTTACATTTAGAAGATCTGGGGAAACTATTAGTAGATTCTTTCAACAAGTCCTGTATGCTGTTGGTGAACTGAGGAGTGAAATGATTCGTCCTCCTTCTACTGCTGTGCATCCTAAAATCCTGAATAGCACCCGCTCGTACCCATATTTCAAGGTTAGAAACTTGTTTGTTGTATAGCTGTCAATCCCATTAGATTGCATAGTGTTACCTGATTGTTGATGAATTTGTTTGGTTGTCTTTAGGACTGTATAGGAGCTATTGATGGCACTCATGTGTTAGCTAGAGTTCCAGTCAAGATGCAGCCTGCATTTAGGGGTAGAAAGCACACAACAACCCAGAATGTGCTTGCAGCTGTTGATTGGGACCTCACATTTACTTATGTGCTTGCTGGTTGGGAGGGGTCTGCACATGATGCTAGGATCTTGGCCGATGCTCTTAAAAGAGATGATGGCCTCTGGGTTCCACCAGGTATAAATTACAAAATAAAACTGAATTAAACACTCAACTTGCATCTTTAGGATCTAATAATGGCATTGGGTTTTTTAGGAAAGTTCTACTTGGCAGATGCTGGATATGCTTCTCGGCCTGGGTTTCTTCCACCTTATCGTGCCACAAGATACCATCTCAGGGAATTTGGGAACAACAGGCCTAGGGACCAAAGAGAGCTCTTCAATCTGAGGCATTCATCCCTCAGAGTGACTGTTGAAAGAGCTTTCGGTGCACTAAAGAATAGGTTCAAAATTCTAGATAACAAACCATTCCATCCTTACAAGACTCAAGTTAAACTTGTCCTTGCATGTTGCATTCTGCACAACTGGATCATGAGATATGGGGCTGATGAGCATGTACCTGATGAGGCTACCTGGAATGCAAATAATGTAGATGAAAATGCTCCTAATGATGTGGTTCCTGATAATACTGCTTGGGCTGCACAAAGAGATGCTTGGGCTGCCCAAATGTGGCAGAACAGAGGGTCAGCTCGTAATTAGGGTATTTATGCATGTGTGTTGCATTTCTGTGCTGTCCTGATGGTGTTGTACTGTTGATGTATTGATGGTGTTGTACTGTATAATTTGCACACTGATTATGTTGGACCTATGTATATCTTAGACCATGCACTAGTGCAATGATGATGATTTCCTATTCTGCTATTTGTGGTCCTCATTCTATTTTTGGTTTCATTCTGTTAACTGGTTTCATTCTATATATTTTCTGGTTTCAATTTGTTAACTGAAATGCTGACTATTAGGCAATGGCTGACAATGGTGAGGCAAACGGGGCTGAGGGGGGCCAGGGAGCAAGGAGGGCCATGAGGTGGACTCCTGTGTTGAGTGGGTTTGTGCTTAGAAGGTTTGCTGAACTGGTCGGGCAGGGAGTGAAAACCGACAAGGGTTTCAAAGAGGTTCATCTTAACCAGGTTGCCAGGCAGTTGTGTGAGTTCAGTGGGCAGGATGTCTCAGGGAATCAGGTGTACAACCACATGAGGAAGTGGCGTAGCAGGTGGGTCAAAATGTGCAGGCTGAAGGACTTGAGTGGAGCACTGTGGGATGAGGATAACTACATGATAGTTCTAGATCAAGAACACCTGATTGGACACACTAAGGTTGGTTCAGTTCCAGTTATTTCGCAGTCACTGTACATGTTCTCATTTGGTCACTTTGAATGTTGACATGCTAATATTTTTGTTGTTCACCTACTTTCAGGATCACCCTAAGGATGCAGAGTTCCTGAATGTGCCGATTGAGAACTACATTCAGATGCAGATCATCTTTGGCAGTGGGCAAGCAACTGGCCGATTTGCCATGGGTTCAACTGAATCCCTTGGCCAACCCACCAACTTTGGTGTTGATTAGGGAGGGGACAAGTTTCGCCCTTTCAATGCTGCTGCTGAGGCTGAGGGCTCCAAGACTGGTGAGGGTACATCCAAGCCTGTTGATGACAAGACTCCTGTGAATCTGAAGAGGAAGAGAACCTGTGAGGAGGAGTACATGGTGATGATTGGGATGACAGAGGCAGTTACCAAGGTGGCCACAGCTTTAGAGGCACCACAGCACCACAACGATGTCCACCCCGAGCTGTACAACTGTGTCATGACCACCCCAAGCTTCAGTGAGGATGCCCTGATGTTTGCACTTTGTTATCTGCTGCAGAACAAACCTGAAGGCCTATGCTTTGTCCAGATGAGTGAAGCCCACAAGATTCTCTGGATGAGGACCTATCTGGGGAAGCACTTCTACTAGAGTGACCTACTAACCCCATAGCATCGTTCTTTTGAGAAGATAACCGCTAACTATTCATGATGAGAGGTGGAAATTGCTGAAATCCCCTCCTGTGGTTTCTTCTATGCTAAACTGCAGTGATCTGCAACTTAGACTTTTGCTGCTTACTTGGAGTTGGGTGAAAACCTTAAACACCATAAGCTCTTTCATTGAGCGGCTGGTGGTGGTGAGAACTGGACACCAATTTATGACATGATGCTGGGTGGCTTGGGGTTAATGAAGTTGACATGCTTTGATTCCATTCTGGTTTCTCATGCACTCTTATTTTCTTTGTTGCCTGTTCTGGATACCTATTCATGCTTCTTTACCTATCTGATTCTATTGTGCAATGTCTGGTAAGGTGTATAATGAAATCATGTTCATACTTCATCATTTTGGTTATCACTAACTTGTTTGCTTTTGTAGGATCCTAAGATGCGTTGCTATGTTGTTTTTCGTGGCCGAAAGCCTGGTGTGTACTCCTCCTGGGCGTCGTGCCATGCTCAAGTTGATGGGTTCAAGCACTGCTGCTACAAAAGCTACTTGACTAGACAAGAAGCTGAGGAAGCGTATGCTGCATTTGTGGCACCTGTGTCTGTTCTAAGTCAGTTGAGAAACAAAGTTGTGATTCTCGTGTTAGTCATGATCATGTACCTCAGCTACAAGGCTTTGTAATCGTACCATTGTGAGATTAATTGTACCTTAGCTAATTGACTGTTGAAAGACACTATGTCGTGACTTAGAAAAATTTTACTCTTTTCAATTGTCCACAATTCCTTTTTGTCCTGTCATATTACTTTTGAAATGAAGGTCAGGGACTTGGCCGGAATGGGAGGGAAAACAATGGCGCCAAAACCAGCCAATTTGGCGCCAAACCAGTGAACCAT
>LAPY01000158.1:37663-58684 GCA_000970635.1 Eragrostis tef | reverse complement strand
TTCTATCCATGGGCGTCGGCCCTTTCTCAGTTTTTTTTTTTTTTTTTTTTGGGGGGGGGTGCAAAATGCATGGGAACAACCTTACCTACATGCTACTATCGACGCCCCAGTCGGTCCAGAAACATAAATTTATAAGAAACAACCATGAAGACCCTATTCAAAGGCATGCCTGCTGCTGAAAACCCTTGATCCAAATTTATGCTTCCAAAAAATAGCTCGCTTTCGAATGACTCCGGACTTGAAAGGCTTAGTGTCTCAGAATCAGCAGCAGTAATCATGGACACGACAAAACATTGTATCACTGTGTCACTATTACCTTGTCTTGGCCTGCTGTATGCTGCTGAAAGATTGGTGCAGTGTCTGCTGTCGCTCCAAGCCCTTGCCCGTAGTTGTAATCATCAACGGTCACCATCAAAGCCTCCTGTTGATGGCCAGAATCGGCCCCCGTGCTCAATGGGGACACCAATTCGGCGGCCTGTGGCATTGTGCTTTGACCTGAGCTCGAGCCAGAGGTGCTCCCTACTGATTGTGAGTTCCCCTGCGCAGCAATTATTCAAGAGGAGCAGACACAAGAAGACAGTGAAAAGTTAATTATCCAAGAACACCTTCCTCTGTTGCGGTCAGCAAGAAACTGTAGGACACTGCAAATGATCGAAGAGAGCCAGTGCTTACACTGTATGGCTGCTGTAGATGACTCATTGGCCATGAAGGGAAGATCTCGAGTGTGGGGGGCCTAGCTGCAAGGTATCCCGCTGCTGCATGCATACAAATAGAATTAAATGTCTTTTCAATCGCTCTCTGTCCCTCTGTCACCCCTCCAATGAGTTGCAAAATTGGACAAAGATAGAAGAGAGATGTAAGGTGTGGGGGATCTGTCCTTGTGGGATCACAAAGAGCTGTAGAGCGACGCAAAGAAAGAAGCCCTTCTCGGAGGTAGGAGTAGTTAAGGTTTGGAGACAAAGAGAGGATCAGACTGTAGAGAAAAGGAGAGGTGTAGACCATAGAGAAAAGGCAGTTTCACACTTACTGTTTGCGTGCACATCACTTCCGATCATGCTAGGATCAACAGCAGTACGGCTGCCATGGATAAGGGCCTTCTCCAACTCACCAAAACAAGCAGTAGGTTGCAACTCCCTGAACCAAGCAGTAGTGCACGGAGTTCAGCACCAGCGGTAGCCATATGCAATATAAGGCAAAGCAGAAGGAAAAAAAAACTTTCAAGAATGTAAAGACAATTACTGAAAGTGAAGGTCAGAGGTGTGCAGATAAGGATGAGGGCTAAAAGGAGCAGCGGGAAGGTAAGGAGATCACTTACAGGATCGAGGCCTTAGGCATTAAGAAAGTATTTGGTTTGTGGGAAGAGGTGTAATCCCACGAGAGGAGGCTCTGGATATATATAGGTGAGTTTATTATAAAGATAGTTAAAAAGAGGAGTGGGGATGAAATATTCTAAGGCAACCGAACAACTTGAAAAGTGAAAACTATCAGGTGCAAAAGAGCTTTAGCTATGTTGTCTCTGCATGCAAGAGTAGTTGCAGGAGAGGAATAGCAAATAAGAATGGACTAGAGAGTAGAGAAGCAATACAAGTAGGCAGGTGGTGCAGCTGGAGCAAGGCCTGTGACTCCGTATGCAAGTGCTTGGCTGAATGGTACAGCTCTACCATGATCACCTGCCATCCCCAAGAATCACCAGGCACCATGAGAGCGAGTAGAGCTCAACTACAAGGATAGACCAGTGCATTAGGTTCACATTTGAATGTAGCATATGTTCAAGAGATGACTAGGAAAGGGGCATATATAAATACCATATTGAAGACCGCTGCTTGCTCGCTTGTTTGTCTTCTCAAACAGGCAAGTTGAATCCCCCTTGGAGTTTCATCGACTACTGTACCACAAAGAAGGTCTTGTGTCCTTTTGAACATGCATTATGAGCCTGTCTCTCTTCTCGGTTTTTTACATGACTCTCTTCTATGTTTTCACAGGCTAGAGATAAATGACACTGAAGAGCGACGAGAGAGATGTGGTAGGCTTTGCTTTGTCAGAATTTATGTCTCCAGCAACACTGCTTGTAACCACGTTTCATGTCTCATTGGCTGCCCTGTGACCTCCATGGCTCCATGTGGGATAGCAAGTACTCAGTAAATGGGATGATTCGGAGGTAGCTAGATATGAGCGGCACACAAAACCATTTTCTAAAGAACCATAGGAGCTTTGGGAGTTGTAGACTTTCATCGAGGGTTCTATCTGAAAATGCAAATTCTGACAAGTATATAAGGGGGACCAGGAACCGAGCCTCACAGGTCAACATTATTGCGTTCTCATCAACTAAATACTACGAAGTATTTCCCTTGACGAGAAACTTAGAGCCTTATTTCTCTCTGTTTAATGCTACGGATCACTATTGGCAAGGAGAATATATATCTGACCAAGTTGCATGTTATTTAACTTATTAGTGCTTAACCCTTTGGATAAAGTAGGGCCGAGTATATATGAAAGAAGTGTGGTGCAGTGAAGTGAAGGTGCATTTATACTCACTGGAAAGCTCCTGAGGTCTGTCTAGATTTTCTCAATCCTTTGGCTATCTGAAGAGGCCACAAAAGATGATTTGCAACCAGCCTTTTCACATTCTGACTTATGTCGTGCACTGGGGGAAAAAAGAGGTGTCTTCATGTTCTTCTCCCAGTGCCAAACACTAGGCAAGCTTGTGTGACTTTTGTGAACATATTTATAAATGTATAAAAAAATCCAGGTATTCAAATTCTAGTCTAGGAATTTTTTGGAACCTGACATGTTTACAGTAATAGCCAGTTATCAAAATTTCTAGGCAGATATTTTTAAAGTCAATTTGTTTAGTCAAAATAACTTTGAATTATCATGAAATTAGTTATGAAGAATGGTGAGTATAAGCCAGGTTAGCCAGTACTATATGAAGAATAGTGGATATATGAATAATCGAATGCTGAATGTGGACCTCACCCCTAAATCCCTAAACCTGTTCCGCAACCCCCACCCCCACCTTGATCATGGCCATTGTATTAAGTCAACTCAAGCATTACTATTGCTGAGATGCAAACTTCAGTTTGGCATAGCCGTGTCATAAAGCATTAAAAGAATGTGGCGGGGGGGGGGGGGGGGGGGGGGATCTCAAGCAACATAGGGTATTTTTAAGCTATGCAACTGCATTTGGTTCTGTACTCTGTAAATCATGTGCAAATGCATGAACTTTTGATAAGTCAGCACAACTGCATATTTACATCTGGACATACAAGGAACAAGCAGATAGTCTGCATCAAATTCCAGACTTGAAGATGCATGTGGGCATTAAGTATGGAAAACAAGAAAAGTGACCGCTTAAATGATACTAAATTGATAAAATACATTGGAGAACCACAAGCAATGTTACCCTGTTTATGCTCAGCAACAGTTTCCTGCCTTTCCCTTCATTCATGTTATTATTGTGGAGGATTTGCCTATATCAGTAAAACTTTTGACCGAATTAATGGAAAATTAGATAATGTACTGCATCAGCAACAAGAGAATGTTCTTTCTCCAAGAAAGATAAAACATGAGAGAAGAGTACAACATTGCAAACAGGAAAATGTGAAACATTGTTTGACGAATTATGGGTGGCCGTTAATTTTGTGTACATGGTAAAAATGTGAAACAATACATCCTAGTCAACATGAAGATAAACCTTAAGTAAACTGAAAGCTAGTTACAAAAGGTACCAATGAGAAAGGCACGAGAAACCATGAAACCAAACAAGAGCAAGGAAAGAAAATTAATTTATTGAGAAAGCATCACACAAAACTAAACTATACTGAGCAAGTCATGCCGGAGCCCAAAATCAAAACTGATGAAGGATTGCCCAAGTTCAACTACATTATTGCTAAAAGGACTTACATTTTGGATGGGGAGAGTAGCATGTAAAACAAGCACATAAATGATGCTAAGCAAGTGCTGTTCAAACGTTTTTACCTGAGAAATGTCAACAGGAACGCATGTTTCTCTGTGCGAGGCCTCAGAGGCCCAAAACATACAAGCTGTTTTCTTAGTACTGTCCAGCAAATCCAGCCCAGTTTCAGATCTGCCACATTCTCAATGGGGGTGAATCCACGTTTTTTTTCCTTATGGGGGAAGGGGAGGATCCATGCTGCCTGTGATAACTAAGTCTTTCTTGCAACTGAATTACAGAAGAAAAAAATGGCTGGCCTTAGTTGAGGAAACAAAATGGTAAGCAAATGCTAACACCTGCATCATAATTATGCGGCACTGCAATGAAACATGCCATCTCGAGCCCACCTAAATTTAGCATCTGAAATATGCAGCAAAAGCATGGCCACATCTAGAAACAACAAGAATGCTCAAGTAACAATTTTCGTTATTCACCAACATTTTAAATTTTTGATCCACCCACGGATAAGCCGAGTTCATCTACTAACCACAACACTACGTCCATAACTTCAGATATCCACAAACGTTTCGGTCGAGATATCATCAGCGTGACAAACACACAGAAATTCGCCCTAAACAAAGGATGCTGCGGAAGGGAGAATTCGTACCTTCCCATGGCGGGATCGGATCAGGGAAGAAGATCAAAGGAAGGGCTCAGGTACGTCGAAAAGGCGGAGCAATCGGAGGCAAATTGGTGTAGGAAGCCAGGCTCCATTTGGCAGCGGTGGCGCGGCGAACGCCGGCGGCGCGGCAAACGGAAGACACGGCTACACCCACGCGGAGACGAAGCGGGGGTTGCTTCCTTTGGGTTGGGCCGTCAGGCGGTCAGTATGTTCAGTCAGTGTTGGGCTGTGGCCTGCTGGCCAGGCATGGGCTGTCAGCTAGTCAGTGCAAGCCCAACAACAGAGATCGTCGGGGCCGGCCATGGCCCATGAGCTCCAACCGGGTCGGTCGCCAACTTTTCCTTTATCAGTTTCTAGGAGACTGGTTAAAGTTTTCGTCGCAAAAGAAAAAAAAAAAGGAAAAAGACTAGTTGAAAGTTGAATGCTTCCTCCCAACAGAAATTGGAATGCACGTATCGCCGTTGGGCGCTGCTGGGCTCGGCCACTCAGCCAGCACCACCAACAAACTCGTTGGCTCCGCCCGCTGCATTCTCGCGAAAACCCGGCCGAAGACCTCGGCGCGGCGCAGGCAGAGAAACCCTTCGCCGAAAAACTCGCAGCCTAAACCCCGACCCATCTGGTCACCACCTCCTCCCGCGGCGTCGGCCACCGTTCCCATTTCCTCGGCGACATCGCCGCGCGGGAGGATCTGCCGCCGTTGCCGTCCACGCTGCCGGCCTCCTCTTCTCCTGTTCCTCCAGCCAGACCAAGTCGAGGACCAGGCAAAGTAAGGAAATTTCGCCACAGCTCCATCTCAACCTTCAGCTGTGCCTTATGTTTCCATGTTTGTTGGAGCTTTTTTTCCATGTTTGTTAGATTTTGGTGGGGGATTATTCTCGAAATACTTTGGTGCCGCTCCCCAATTGAGCCCTTTTCGGGACGACCGTGATTCACCTGTACCATGTGTTTTGTGTTTTAGTGTAAAGCGATGCTTCCCTTGACGGTTCCAGATCCATTTTATGTATGTAATCAACAGCAATTTCTGCACTGTTATTTCAGTCTGTTTAGTTCAACTCACACCAATTTCCATTTACAATCTCTAGTAGAATCAGACCTAAGTCTACCTTATAAACCAAATTAGACTGCCACGAGGTTGGAAACTGGCCGTCCTGATTACTTTGCCAAAATCGTGGCAGCTAGTGTGTCTGCACTTCAGAGTTCAGAAACCTGTACCTTAGTCAATATTTTCTGTGTTCTTCAACCTTTTTATGTCATTTTGTTTGTCTAACCAGCCATAAACTCAGCTAAGATTTCAATCGTTTTGTCTGGATTTCAGGGGCAAACCTTCAGCAGTTTGTTCTTGATTGAAGCATTGGATACTACTACATTCCCCAGTGCAAGTCAAATTCTAGTTCTGAGCATAAGATGGCAGCACAGCTAGTCTTTTCCAATGCTTCCAGTTGCCGGTGGTCATCAGGAATGTGGCCCAACAATGTTGGGAAAACTCCTCTTAGTGACAGTGCAGGAAAGTTTCAGAGAAAGAAGCTGTTTTCTGGTGGTTCTTATCGCTCTTCTCGGTTCCACTGCTCTGCAAACTCCCGTCGACCTGCCCCACGTCGTACAAAAGATACCTTATTTGACCTTCATCCTGAGATCTCTTTGCTTTATGGAGAGGATGATGGTGCAGCTACTGTGTCCAGCAAGGAGCAGGATATTGACAAAACCGCTGAAAGATTGTTAGACACTCCTGCCACGTACCGCTACAATGAGCCCAGGATTAAGGTCATTGGCGTTGGCGGTGGTGGCTCCAATGCCGTGAACAGGATGATTGAGAGCTCCATGAAGGGTGTGGAATTCTGGATTGTGAATACTGATTTTCAGGCTATGAGAATGTCACCCATTGACCCAGAAAATAGGTTGCAGATTGGCCAGGAATTGACACGTGGTCTTGGTGCTGGCGGGAACCCAGAAATCGGCATGAACGCAGCGAAGGAGAGCCAGGAATTGGTGGAGCAGGCAGTTTCTGGTGCTGACATGGTCTTTGTGACGGTAAATTCGCTGCTCAAGCAAATTACATTATTTTTTCTGTTGCTTGATTGATAGAGATAACAGACTTTCTAGTCATTTATGAGAGGAGAACTTCTAGGTATTACTAACTTGTGCCATGCTATTGTATCCTTTGATTGAAAGGTATATGAGATACCTGATTTTGATCCTCCAATTCAATTTGCAGGCTGGAATGGGAGGTGGGACGGGCACTGGTGGGGCACCTATAATTGCAGGCATTGCAAAGTCCATGGGTATATTAACAGTTGGAATTGTGACAACCCCATTTTCATTCGAGGGAAGAAGGCGGGCTGTTCAGGCGCAAGAAGGAATTGCATCACTGAGAAGCAATGTTGATACGCTGATTGTAATTCCAAACGACAAGTTACTGACTGCTGTATCCCCAAATACTCCTGTGACAGAAGCATTCAATTTGGCAGATGATATTCTTCGCCAAGGTGTTCGTGGGATTTCAGATATAATCACTGTAAGGAAATGTTACACATGTGATCTATTATATTATCCATGTTACTTTTTTTCTTAGAATGATTTTAACCATGTTCGGTCAATATTATTTTTGCTGGAAAAGAACCATTCATCAAAGAATTCTGTTGAATTTGAATGTGATTTCATATAAATTAAGCTATTGTCTAGCCTCTTATATCTCTGTGACCTGTTTGAATCTGTTTTTTTACACTATTCTCGGTCCTGATACATGGCATGTATTTTGTTTAATGCAAGTCAACATGCCAGCAATGTCTTGGGAAGATTTTCCAGAGTGACATTGGTGGTCAGTGTTTGTTGTTACAGTGCTCTTATGAAGCTGAGAGCAATAGTGTAAAAGTAGAATGGCATTGTTCTGCACCTAATTATTGTTGCTTCCAGATTCGTTCTTTCTGCAGAATCATTGGCTACTTTTCATGCTATTTATAATAATAACTCATTAATTAAAAATTTAGATATTTTACATTGTGCTTTCTCAAAATGTTGCACCCAGGTGACAGTTAGATAAAATCTACATGGTTAAACAGATCACTTACTTCTACCTTATTGCAGGTGCCAGGTTTGGTCAATGTGGACTTTGCTGATGTTCGATCTGTTATGTCAGATGCAGGATCATCATTGATGGGCATTGGGACAGCAACAGGTTAAATTTCAGAGTTCAGAGAACCATATTCATTCAGAATCAACTAGCTACATGCATGGTTGCAATTCTGTTAAGATTCCCATGGAGTTCCTCAGCATATTATTCTATTAAATTAATTAACAAGTGGTTTGACTGTTTTCAATGAGTCCTAGTCATGATGAATTTGCATTTCTAAGAAACTGGTGCATGCACCCACAAATAGGATAACTAAACCTAGCCGTCCCATTTTCCTTGTGCTGATCCTATTGGCATATTTGCAGGTAAGACACGAGCCAGGGATGCTGCACTTAATGCTATTCAGTCTCCTCTACTTGATATTGGTATTGAAAGAGCAACTGGAATTGTATGGAATATCACGGGAGGGAATGATCTAACCCTGACAGAGGTAACATCAGACATATACGTCATTAACTATCTAATGGCCTCTTAAATTGTTGAGTTTACACTTGGATTGAAACCCACTGGATTTTTGCAACAGGTGAACGCGGCAGCTGAAGTAATCTATGATCTTGTTGATCCTGGTGCAAATCTCATTTTTGGCTCTGTTATAGACCCATCATACACTGGTCAAGTAAGTGAAGGAAGCACATTGTTTTCCTTGCAGCAAAAGTATTTTGTACATCATTACTTCTACTACTGAAAAAACACTGATCACGTTAACCTTGTGAGCAATACTTTTAAATTAAAGCTGTTGGTATTTGCAATCGTGAATATACATACCTTCGCATTGTTTGTGTCAATAACATATTTTCACCCTACCTTCAGGTGAGCATAACTCTGATTGCCACTGGATTCAAGCGCCAGGAGGAAGCTGAGAGCCGATCTGCGCAGGTATATCTTGCTTTTTTTTTTTTTTTGGTGCTTTCTGCTTGTTTCTGATTTGTATTCTCACAATACTCCATGCACAGGCTGGAGGAGACAGCAACCGAAGTCGTTCGAGTTGGTTTTCTCCCGCTACCCAGGAGGAAGGTCCTGCACTACAGATCCCGGAATTCCTACAGAGGAGAGGGCGTTCAGGGTTTCCCCGTGTCTGAGCACCTGAGTAGTTTGGCTCATTGCTTCTCTTTATCATGTGGCTTGCCCCTACTTTTTTCTTTCTTTGTCTTAGTATGCTAGGTTCGAAGTTCCTGTTTTAGTTCTCTTCCATAGCAAGATAATCCATTTGGCGATAGCGTTAGAGCAGCCTTTTGAATCCTGACCGCTTGTTACTGAACAATGTCTTGTCCGCATGCAAAACTAGGCCGCGCGAGTAGATTTTATCTGGGCAGCACTAAAATGCTCGGTAGCCTGCAATGGATCATCAGAGTTCTGAAACGTTGATTTCAACTTGTTCAACGTGCTTTGTGTGTATGGATTATGATACATCGAATCCAGGATGAACAAGTCAGCTCTAGATAGCAAATAAAATTATTAGTGTGTTGCATTGCTTCTCATGTGACAGGTGCCACTGACTACCTCATGCAGCGACGTAGTATGACACAGCAAAATGATTGATTAATCACCGAATGGTGCGAATTCATCCGTTTGATATTTTACTAAATTTGAGTAATTCGTCACCTTGGGATGATGCACGTTGCGTACTCTGGTCGGGGTTGAGATTGTCGTCTTCGGTGGTCTCGCCACAAGGTGGATATAGATCTACACGTATTCAGCAAATTCTCTGATGTGAAGAGACATGGAGGGTGGAACATGTAAGACGATTGTCATCCGACTCATCCCGTGGATTTACAAACTAAATTAGTACGATTTTTTATGGTATTTTGGAAATAAAGTTTATGACGTAAATTTGTAGAGTTGATAATTAAGTACTCCTAGGCTACAAATTTGGATAGTATTTTGGTGGATATTTTTACCTTTTTCATTAGCCTTATTGTTTTCTGACCAATACATCTGTATATTTTAATTTCTAAAAAAATGTATAAATCACAAAAAAAAATGTAGACTCCATATTAATTCTTCCATGGGTTTTGTGGTGCTTATACGGTTATACTTTTTTGAATGCTTATACGGTTATATTACCATACCAGCTCCCGGGAGAATATTTGCAGGGCGCATTCTGTAAAATTCTCCACGACAGGCTGCGACAGCAAAGCATGAAGCACCAACCCAACCGGAAGCCGAAAGGCCGGAAGAGGGAGGCTCAACGGAAGGCCAGCACCAACCGAACAAATTTCCCCTCCAAAACGAAGCCGCAAAGCGCACGCTTTCCCTTCCCCTCTCGCGCTCTCCCTCGCGGTGCGCCTCGTCCTTCCCTCCCGCGCTGTTTGCAATCCGCGCGGGCGGCGGACGGGGCCGGACCCCGCTCCATGGCGGAGGGCTTCGGGCGGTGGGAGTCGGATCCGCTCTTCCCTGCCGCCGAGTGCGTGCAGGACTCCGCCGATAGGTACGGCCTCCTGCTCGCTTCGCTTCTCCCTTGATCTGCTTCCTGTAGTAGAAGTATCGCCCGCTGTTTTGGTGGCTTGGTAGAATCGTGGCGCATTTTGGAAACGTCGTTGCTTGGTTCCCTACTGGACCGGTTCTCGAACCTTGGAATCTTTTAGCGTTTATTTTTCTTCTGTTCAAGTAAATTGTGGGCCGATTAGCGTATTAGATCAAGAAGCTAGGCCCAAAATTGTTGATCAGTTGTCAACCAGAGCTTCGTGGATGCCTTTGAAGCTTTAGGGGGAAATTGCAGTTTTGTTGCTTAAATGATACCGTTGACGTGTAACACTGTTACAATTTAGATGGGTGATTCAGGGCCTCCGTTCCGCGCAAGTGCTTAGCACAATGTTTTGCTGGTTGCTAGTATCATGTTCCACAATATCTTATATGTTAGATTTGCTAGCAGCACGATGCGACCCATGTAAACATTGCCGTTAGGCTGCAGAAGATGAATAGTGCTTTCTCAGTGTTAATTAGCAGTGCAGATTTTGTAATTGAAGCTTTATAATTGTGCAAAAATTGTAGCCTTTTGCTTTGGCAAGTTGATATGGTGCCTTCTTGAGACCTTCCAATTAATTTATATACACCTTTTCTATTACGTTTTTTGAAAAATAATTAGCCCTATCTTATATTAGGAATGTTTGCATCAAAATTATGTTTTTCTACTAAGAGATCGAAGTATTTACCTGTACTGTACAGATGAAAATATATTTTTCACTTACTAGAATGGATAAGTAATGGGTTGCTTGTTGAGTGTACTGATATCTCACCATGTTGGATTGGTGTGCAGGATGGAGGGCGTCTACCGCTTGCTCTTGCATGAAAGGAAAGTCATGCAGGATGCAGATACAAAGTTTCATGCTCCAATTAACTATGAGAGAGATGTGATTACTGCACTCGGAACTACAAAATGGCAGGTTCAAACAATCAACTTTTGAATATATAGTTTAACCATTTTATCAAATTATGGTGTATCCACTTTTTTGGGTATACATTTGTGCGTGTCTACTAAGTCCATTATCCTCCTAACACTGGCAGTTGGAGCAATTTGAGAGGGAGGTGAATGCAGCTGCATTCTCTGACAAGTCAAAGTCGAGAGAAAATGCAATCTTAAAATTTAGGCAATTCATTAGAGCTATAGCAGAGCAGATTTCCCAGGTGGAGGAAAGTGTGGAGAGTCTTAGGATAGATTCCAATAGAACTCCAAAAAAATTATACTCAAGTGAATATGATGGAGATGGGCTGGCATCTTTTCTTTCTGGTACAAAAAAGGATGACCATGCTTATTATTCCGGTACAGATGAAATTGTTGAGCTTAAGCTCGACAATGCTCCTACAGTAAACGGTTATCATTCCACCCAAGAACATACAACATTTCAACACAGAGATTCAGAAAAAGATTTGGAAGGAGCAGTCGATCTTAAATGTTCACATGGAGAAAGTTCATGTTGCGGGGATCATAACAATAGCAGTATTTACGGTTTCAATGCTGATAATTCAACATCGAGGATTCATTTCTGTGTCAACAAACTGAGCAGACAGTACCGCAGTTTTGTCAGAAACTTATGGTTTACAAAGCGAGGCCGTGAGAGCTTTACGAAAAGGAGGAAGGACGGTGAAGATATGGATAGCTTGAGAAATACTACCCGTTACCCTTCTCTGAATTTACTTAATTTTGTGGTTGTTTATACGTTGTAAATTGGCATTATGTTAGGGTAACAATTCTTTAGTGATTGGAATAAACTTGATGTGAACTTTTGTTTAGTGACTTTATATTACTAATTCCTGCAGGCTATGTATTTCTGGCCGGAGCTTATCAAGAGGAGATTAAGTCGAACTGAGTGCTTTATGCATCACAATCATCCTCAAATTCGTTTTGCAGCAGCAGTACTTATTGCATTTGCTGTTCTCTGTGAGTTGTTTTCTCTCCTGATTCGTCATGTGCGGCATTTAACTCTGATGATTGATCGTATTGTTTTGGAAGAAAATGCCTTTAATTGAATAAAGAACATTAGGTTCAGATGTTTGAGAACCTGCCCAAAAGAAAATAACTCAGAGAGAGAGGGAGCCTGTTGAAAAATCAGAAATAAAGAAGGTCTGCACTACTCGTACTAGAACAACCTATTTAAGTTATTCAAATGCCATTTAATCTATTTGCTGTCAGATTACTACATTGGTACTTAGTTATGTGAATTATGTGTTGAAGCATAAACCTGCATCAAGCCACCATATTAACTTTCAGATATTTTGTTTCTTCTCATTTATCTGAGATGATTATGTTCATGTTGCAGGCTTGCTGGTATTGTATCTGAGATAATTGATTAGTATCCAGCTTTGGCGCCTATTTTTATGTACTACCATGGTCCATGGTGCACTGTACCATTCGTGTTGTATAATAGATTCTGATGGAGAAGGATCCGTTATTCTTTTGAGCATCTCAATGTTATGCTCCAAATGGTATGGAAACGTCTGTGTGCTGTTGATAGTTGTGGTCGCTTCTGATTAGTGTGACCCATCATCAAACACTTCAGCCTTCCAGTGATCCACTAGTTGTGCTCAAAGCTGCAACATGATGTTATTTGTAGTGTTTGTTCATTTACTGGTATGACTCCGAACTGCCAGATTGGTGAGATGTGATCCAAGTTTAGAATTTCTGGAGAACAAATCTTGAATGAAGTCGCGCTTGAGTTGAATGGATTCGTTGTATTGTACCTTGATTGTAACTGCCTCCTTACCTGGGATATTGTATTGAAATCGGTTTCTTATGGATCTGGTTCGCTCTGCTGTCGCTCCCGCTTCCGTGGGATTAGTATCAGATACATTGAGCGAAAACGGCCTTTCAGTGTCCGTTTTGCATTTTCTTGCTGCGCTGTTGTGCCTTTTCGCGTCGGTCAACTCTCTGCAATCATACGCTTGAGGAGAACAACAGCAAGCTTGCAAGAGCTAATCGCATCCGGGAGAAGTTTCTTTAACTTTCTTTTCGTTTTGAAGTTTGACACTTGCATCTACTTGTGGGATGATAATCATGCATATGATTTGTATACGAATTTGAAATGCCGAATTCATCTCCGGTCTTTCGGAAAAAAAATGCCACAGTACCAAGTTGGGAATGTCTTAACAGTGGTCTTCAGAGTATGGGATTCTCTCACTGGCATGTGGGACCACCGTGCCAGTAAGGGCAAACCTGCTTCCTGCTGCGTCGCTAATCCCGGCCCCTGATCCGCACCAAGGGGCGCCTCATCACGCGAAGCCGCCACCCTAATGGCAGCCCGAACCCACCACCTGACCACCATCACGGCGTAAATTAAGCAGCTCCGTGCGGTCGGCTGAGCAAAATCGTGGCACGACACGGCCTTTCGCCCGAGCAGCCAGCCGCGCCGCTCGACCACCGGCCGACCGCGGCCCAGGGCGAAAAGCAGCAGAGGCGGCACTACTCGTACTAGAACAACCTATTTAAGTTATTCAAATGCCATTTAATCTATTTGCTGTCAGATTACTACATTGGTACTTAGTTATGTGAATTATGTGTTGAAGCATAAACCTGCATCAAGCCACCATATTAACTTTCAGATATTTTGTTTCTTCTCATTTATCTGAGATGATTATGTTCATGTTGCAGGCTTGCTGGTATTGTATCTGAGATAATTGATTAGTATCCAGCTTTGGCGCCTATTTTTATGTACTACCATGGTCCATGGTGCACTGTACCATTCGTGTTGTATAATAGATTCTGATGGAGAAGGATCCGTTATTCTTTTGAGCATCTCAATGTTATGCTCCAAATGGTATGGAAACGTCTGTGTGCTGTTGATAGTTGTGGTCGCTTCTGATTAGTGTGACCCATCATCAAACACTTCAGCCTTCCAGTGATCCACTAGTTGTGCTCAAAGCTGCAACATGATGTTATTTGTAGTGTTTGTTCATTTACTGGTATGACTCCGAACTGCCAGATTGGTGAGATGTGATCCAAGTTTAGAATTTCTGGAGAACAAATCTTGAATGAAGTCGCGCTTGAGTTGAATGGATTCGTTGTATTGTACCTTGATTGTAACTGCCTCCTTACCTGGGATATTGTATTGAAATCGGTTTCTTATGGATCTGGTTCGCTCTGCTGTCGCTCCCGCTTCCGTGGGATTAGTATCAGATACATTGAGCGAAAACGGCCTTTCAGTGTCCGTTTTGCATTTTCTTGCTGCGCTGTTGTGCCTTTTCGCGTCGGTCAACTCTCTGCAATCATACGCTTGAGGAGAACAACAGCAAGCTTGCAAGAGCTAATCGCATCCGGGAGAAGTTTCTTTAACTTTCTTTTCGTTTTGAAGTTTGACACTTGCATCTACTTGTGGGATGATAATCATGCATATGATTTGTATACGAATTTGAAATGCCGAATTCATCTCCGGTCTTTCGGAAAAAAAATGCCACAGTACCAAGTTGGGAATGTCTTAACAGTGGTCTTCAGAGTATGGGATTCTCTCACTGGCATGTGGGACCACCGTGCCAGTAAGGGCAAACCTGCTTCCTGCTGCGTCGCTAATCCCGGCCCCTGATCCGCACCAAGGG
Source organism: Eragrostis tef (assembly GCA_000970635.1). NCBI lineage: Eukaryota > Viridiplantae > Streptophyta > Magnoliopsida > Poales > Poaceae > Eragrostis > Eragrostis tef. Next base: position 43,954 of record LAPY01000158.1, on the reverse strand, counting down.
GCGCCTCATCACGCGAAGCCGCCACCCTAATGGCAGCCCGAACCCACCACCTGACCACCATCACGGCGTAAATTAAGCAGCTCCGTGCGGTCGGCTGAGCAAAATCGTGGCACGACACGGCCTTTCGCCCGAGCAGCCAGCCGCGCCGCTCGACCACCGGCCGACCGCGGCCCAGGGCGAAAAGCAGCAGAGGCGTTTGCGCGGCCACTGCTACTTGGGTTGGGTCGGGGCCGGACACCGCTGACGCTGCCCTATTAATAAGCCGCCGTGCGCATGCCCACCACCCCACCGAATCTCTCCTCCTCCCCTCGTGATCCAGCCCGACCGTCCAAGTCCCTTCCCCGCCTCGTTCGTGTCGCCGGCGTCCGCCGCTCCGTCTCGTCGACCACCGGGGAAGGTACGCGCCGACCCGTCACCTTTGATCCCTCGTAGTACGGGCGTAGATCGCGACCCCTGTTTTGATGTGATGCTTCTTGCGTGGTCCGGCTCCCCGCTCCCCGCCGGTCCCGCGGCGCGCGGTTGCCGGATCTGGCCCCGGTTCTGTAAATCCTGCTTGCAGTTTTGTTGCGTCGAAGTAACCTGTAGGGAAGATCAGCTGACCTTCCGTGATTTTATTTTCTTTTTTTTTGGCAGTTAGCTATCACAAGACAGTGACACCTGTAAAATGTGAGAATTTTACAATGCTTGATTAGTCTTCCAATACTCAGTGGAATTCATCTGCGCCTATATGCAATCTCTTAGCCTTCCAATCTGTAGTGGAATTTTTCGATGCTTCTTTAGCCTTCCAATCCTCGGTGGAATTTTACGATGCTTCTCTAGCCTTCCAATCCTCAGTTTTGTTGTGAATTTTTGGCAGTTAGCTTGCTATCACAAGACTGACTGTATATCATGATCTAATTTTGCGGCTGATCAAAATTTTCACTTGTATCAGTGATCCATCCGTGAGGACCAGCAAGATGTCAACCGCCACCGCCCCAAGGCTGTCCGTCTCCAAATTCGGAGCCGCCGCGCCGGCGCCCAAGACCGCTTCATTCGTCGGTTACGCCAGGCAGCAAGCACCAGGCCGGCGGCTGTCCAGCGTGTTCACGGTCTCCGCGGCCGTGCACAAGGTGAAGCTGGTGGGCCCGGACGGCAAGGAGCACGAGTTCGAGGCCCCCGAGGACACGTACATCCTGGAGGCCGCGGAGAACGCCGGCGTGGAGCTGCCATTCTCGTGCCGCGCCGGGTCCTGCTCCACCTGCGCCGGCAAGATGTCGTCCGGCGAGGTGGACCAGTCGGAGGGTTCGTTCCTCGACGAGGGACAGATGGGAGAGGGCTACCTCCTCACCTGCATCTCCTACCCCAAGGCTGACTGCGTCATCCACACCCACAAGGAGGAGGAGCTGTACTAGGCTCGCCGCGCGCTCCGTTCCATCGCAGTGTGGCTGCATTCCATGGTAGAGAGATTCGTCGTTGTTGGGAAGGGCTAGTTTTTGTTCACTAGTGATGGGCATCTGTTCCTTGTCATCATCAGTTTGGTCTTTTGATGAGGCCGTGTTCTATGAATTGTGACAATAATTCGTGCATTTTGCAGTTCAAACTGTACTTGCTCTGTTCGCAACAAACTGCAGCAAATGCGAATTATGTGAAAGTTTGGTAATGGACTAATGGTAGCACCTGGTGGCACCCTATGAACAGAAGCATAAAAATGGTGTTTCAACTGAAAAGAGTGCTGTTCATCACAAAAGTTCGTACATTATCATAGTTATTTGGAGAATTGGAGATATATCGTTTCCAGTTCTTTTGGACCTAGCGCCATTATCTTCTATGCAACTTCAGTATGGACATGCTGCTCCTGCACTGATGAATGTTGATTTTATGAAACAACAGTCCAGACTCTCCGGCACTGTTTCTTGCGGCTTCGGTGTTCCGTGTTCAGAAGGCAGGGTTTAAGCTTGAGACACCAGATGCAAGACATGGATGATCTGCTCACTGTTTGTTTGTCCTCTCCATCCTTAGTTAACTTGGGTACTGTTTACTTATGCTTTGATTCAGGTCAACTGCGCTTTGTAATCTTTTTGGAACTGTTCCAATCAGTCGTTTTTACACGCGCACTAAAGCAGCGATAATTTTACATGGATTGTGAGTTTCTTGGGCTCGGATCCACATCATCGTTCTTCCTTTTTGAGTGAGCGCTGACACATTTGGTCTCCAACCATGGGCACTGAATTTGGCTTGTTTAGTTACCACTGAGAATTTCCTCACAAAATTAGCATTCAAATGCTGGAGTAAAATCAAAACTTACTCTTTATATAGTTTCAATCAACGCTACACGTGCTCTTTGAAAGCAGAACTTTCAACCATCAAACAAACAAACAAGGAATCCTTGCTCGGAATAATAAGATGCAGAAATCCTCACACACACAAAAATAACAAGATGCAGGAATTGGACATTTTAACTGCATGATTCATGACAAAAACGTTCACTGTCTAGACTATCCTGTAGTGGATCTGCTGCTCACTGTCCTCTGCGCGGTGCTATTTACGGTAGTTCAGGCTAAACTGTGTTCTGAAGTAGTACTATATCTTTCGGTCCAAACTGTTTACAATCTTTGGCTTTTTACATGAGCAGCAACATAGCGTAATTCGCAAGTTGCAGTTGCTCTGCTTCACATCATCGTAGTAGGTTTATAGCAAATCAGCACCGAGACAAATTTTGACCTAATCATTTGCACCGGTCTTTGGTTCGTTCAGTGACCATTGAGCAATTTCGCGCAAAACGAAAAAGAGAGGGAAAAACCCTTTGAGCATTGACGATGTAGTAAAATCGAATTTTACTCTTGCATGCAGTTGCAATCAACGTGGAATGTGCTCTTTCATGCAAACCAGACCTTTCTAGTTTTCACCAACAAACAAATACGGAAACCGTGTCTCGGATTGGAAAAAAGATGCAGAAATTGGAGTCTTATGCCATGTCGAGTGCTGAACGTTGAACATGCATCAAGTTGTACCTTTCGTTGCCCCAACTTCATAGGTTTATCTACCATCGAACCAAAGAAGAAATCCAGCCTAACGAGTACGAAAGATCCATGGAAAAAGAAAGAGGAAGTACGATAATGTAACAAGCAAGCGAGAACGCGAGTATAGTTTGGTATGGATCAGAGGTAACCGTTCCTTCTACCGGGCTTCTGAGAGCTATCTATGAGCAAGCTCTCACTTTCAAGATCGCCGTCAGGTGTGACGGGCTGACGTAGATGCTTTAATATTTGGTCAGCGACCACCACCGGTCAGTCGTCGGCTCGGCTGTGCGGTGCGCCGCCGGAGCTGGACAGAAGCCAGTCGCCCAATCCCGGGTTACAATTACACACGGTTGACGCAGCTCCGAGAGGCGCAGCGCCGTGCACGTGTGGCGGCAGCCGGGCCGGCGGCATGCGCGACGCAAAAAGGTTTCTCTTTCGCCGTGCCGTCTCTGTTACACACTTGCAGCTTCCCGACGAACTCCTCTCTCTCTCAACTCTCATCTGTTTTATTTCTGAAATTCCCAACATCGGTACCAAATAAAGGTCAAACTCGGCAACTGGATCGTATGAATTTCATCAAATTTGGGGATTTTCTTCTAGATAATGAAAATCGTTGCCGACCCCGCGTGTTCGCACATATCATGTTCTTAGTACAAAAACAATTCCAGCTACATATAGATGATAACCCAAGGAACAAAAAACAAAGGAGATTATGAAGGACAAAGGCTATTTGCCAATTTGGGGATGGATGCTTTATTATTTTGGTTAGCTACCAAAACCAAAGTTTACTGATCATGCCTGTAACGAGCGGCCATCTCTGAAAGCGATGTTTCTTCCCTGGTTTGTGTTGGTAGGAATGCGTATGTATCGCAGAGCACAGCGTACGCCGTAGGCTGCAACAACTGCCGTTGCTGCTGCTATAAAGAGCAAGGATAGGCAGCGCGACCCGGCCCGGCCTCGACAGGAGAGAAACGCGCGAGTTATTAATGCGAGCGTAATTGTTCTTCCCTGTCGTATCGCCCTGAGGCCCGAGCAAGAGGAGAGGCAGAGGCATGGCGCCCGCGGAGGTCGGCACCTTCTTCTCCAAGGCGTCCTGTCTTCAGCTCTGCCTCATAGCGCTCTCTCTCCTCTCAGGTAGATAAAAGCTCTCCCGGTTCGTATTGCCTGCTTTTTCGCAGTAAAAACTTTGAGAACGTCTTGTGTCCATGCCACCTGATCTTCATGTACTAACTATCAATTTGGGTTCTCCATACTTGTTAACAAACTCCATGCACAGTGCAGAAATTATGATTTGTTTTGATGCGTTCTCTGTTTCTTCTCGGACTCGTTTCAGTAAGTTGCAACTTGCAAGGGCTTTCATTGCGTACAGTTCTCTTGCTTCTTTTAGTGAACAAAGAGCATGGCATGCTGCATTGTAAGGTCAATAGTAGCACGACGAGAGTTGAAAATTGGCAGATGAGATCACCCTATTATGCAAAACAGCTGTTATATGCAAGGTCGTTTTCGTTGGTTTACTTGGACACATTTTCAGTCGGCAGGTCCGACGTGCCTTTGACAGAGAAAACAATAAATTTCCACGTCATACAGTGATCCCTTGTAGAAATCACGTATGCATGATTTGACATTTGTTTGAAATTTTCCGCTGGACGCATGCGCTGGTGATGAATATTGCCTGTGTACGTTTTTATTGCGGAAAACGACCTCCTAACCAAGAGTGTTACTCTAATTAACAACATGTTTATGCTGGGAAGCACACGTTTACTTTCTTTTTAAAAATTTTAGTTCGTCGTTACATGTTCTACTAGTATATTTCAAGTTATTAATGTTGTTAGAGTTAGGATACTGGCTGAATTGATTCCTCCAACCCTAGATGGGTGGGTATATATATCCAACATACATGGGTCTCTATATGGGCCAAACACACTCCAACACCCCCCCGCAGTCTGAACTAACCGTCGCAGCGGTGTTCAAGACTGGACACAAGAAAGAAGAACTGACATCCCCCCGCAGTCACAACTAGCCACCGGATATGTTGAGACTGGATCGAAACTCCGAGAAGATCGAGGAGGGGAGACCCTTGGTGAAGATGTCCGCAAACTGGGAGGTAGTGGGAACGTGGAGGACCCGCACTTGCCCAATGGCGACGAAGTCCCGAACGAAGTGGAGATCGATCTCTACATGCTTCGTCCGCTGGTGCTGAACCGGGTTGGTGGAGAGGTACACCGCGCTGACGTTGTCGCAGTAGACAAGTGTAGCCTTGGCGAGTGGACTGTGGAGCTCCGGAGGGGCCCCGGCCGGTGGCCGGCCGGCCATGGCGGCGGCGGCGGCGGCTAGGGTTAGGGTTGGGTAGGGAGGGAGAGAGGTGGCTCTGATACCATGTTAGAGTTAGGATACTGGCTGAATTGATTCCTCCAATCCTAGATGGGTGGGTATATATATCCAACATACATGGGCCTCTATATGGGCCAAACACACTCCAACAAATGTCATCATTCTTCGCGAAAACGGAAGAAGTTAATATCATCATTAATAGGCAGGGTTAAATATCTACTAATGTTGTTTTAAAATTCTCGCTCCATGATTGCAGCTACCGCCGACGCGGCGCCGGCGGCGGTCAGGTTCGGCATCAACTACGGCCAGATCGCGAACGACCTCCCGCACCCGACGCAGGTGTCGGGCCTCCTCCAGTCGCTGAACGTGAACCGCGTGAAGCTCTACGACGCGGACCCGGCGGTGCTGACGGCGTTCGCGGGCACGGGCGTGGAGTTCATCGTGGGCAACGAGGACCTCCACAACCTCTCCGACGCGCGCAGCGCCCGCGCGTGGGTGGCGCAGCACGTGCAGCCGTTCCTCCCGTCCACCCGCATCACGTGCGTGACGGTGGGCAACGAGGTGCTCTCCGGCGACGACGCCTCCGCCAAGCAGGCGCTCCTCCCGGCCATGCAGGCCGTGCGCCAGGCGCTGGTGGACCTGGGCCTGGACTTGCAGGTGAACGTGTCCACGGCCCACTCCGCCAACGTGCTCGCCGCCAGCTACCCACCGTCGTCGGGCGCGTTCCGGGAGGAGCTCGCGCAGTACATGAGCCCGCTGCTCAACTTCCTGGCGCAGACGGGGTCCCCGTTCCTGCTCAACGCGTACCCGTTCTTCGCGTACAAGGCGAGCCCGAGCACGGTGTCGCTGCCGTACGTGCTGTTCGAGCCCAACCCCGGGGTGGTCGACCCCGGGAACAACCTCACCTACGACAACATGCTCTACGCCCAGATCGACGCCGTGTACGCGGCCATGGCGGCCG
>LAPY01000158.1:14565-29793 GCA_000970635.1 Eragrostis tef | reverse complement strand
TATCAAACTTGTGCTATGTGCTGTACTAGTAATCTGGGAATTGATCGTTGCCCTTTCTGAATGTCTTTAGGTTCTGAGGAGTTCCTGGAACTTATCAAGAGTGCGCTTCTGGCGGCCTTAGAAGGTTAAGATTCTAAACATTTGAACTTCCTGAATTTTGGCTTCCTCAAATAGTTTTGTTAGATATTGTCCACTTCGATCATTCCTCATTTGGGTTTTCATTGTGCTCCAGCTCTTATTCCGGGCTCCCTTTTCGGACTTATGACATTCAGCCACAAGATTGGGTTGTATGATGTTCAAGGTCCGATTCCAGTTGTGAAAAATGTCTTCGTGCCTCCAGACTTTGAAGAAGATGGTCTGCCTGTTGCCCTTGAAGATGCCATGCCCCTGCTTTCGTTTTTGGCCCCAGTACGTTACAAAAAAACGATCTACAATACAACTTGGTTCAGACAACCTGGACTTGCTGTGTAACAGTAATATGATTCATGGGCAGGTTGACACGTGCAAGGATCAAATCGCTGCTGCCCTGGAGACACTGCGACCTACATCTTCATGGGAGAGAGGTGCTGCCTCTGGGCAGGAAGATGATACAGTTTTGCTTGGGGGCCGAGGTTTTGGAACTGCCATGTCTGCGTTAATTGACTACCTAAGTTCAGAATATGGTTCCACTTTTGCTTTGGGTAGGTCAACATGCTTTTGGAATGTACATATTTTGTAAAAATAATTTGTGTCAATCAATCCATTGATTTTATAAGATGCTGTATGCTTGACAAAAATAGTTCTAGTGCATATTATTTTATTCCTAATTTTCATTCCCCCTTGCCAAATTACGAGCAGCTCGGGTATTTGCTTTTTTGTCTGGTGCTCCTGATTATGGAGCTGGTCAACTGGACACCAGGAGATATGGTGAGCAGTATGCTAGTAAAGGGGTTGACGCTGACCTCTCATTGCTCCCTGAACAGATACCTTTCTACAGAGACCTAGTAAGTTTGAGTTTAGAAGTTACATATTTCTCCACTGTTTCCATCATATATTGACCTTATTGAAAACTTGAAACAGGCAGCTGTTGCTGTTCAAGCAGGGGTATGCATCGACATATTTGCTGTAACTGATGAGTACACTGATTTGGCTTCACTGAAGTTCTTAAGTATTGAAAGCGGTGGATCATTATTTCTTTATGCAAATACGGATGATTCAACACTTCCCCAAGACATGTATGCCTGATTAAATGAATACTTTACGCTGTTATATTCTTATAAAGTTCCAATTGCCAACTTTCTTAACGAAATATGAATGGTCTTCTCTTCCTCTTCTTTATGTTCCCATTGACAGATACCGCTTGCTGAGCCGACCCTATGCGTTTGGCTGTGTTCTAAGGCTGAGAACATCTTCAGATTTCGAGCCAGGCAATTCTGTAAGCACTCCTCAAGCTATTTGTGTTAATTATAATTGTACTATATTTTTATCAAGTTTATAATGCATTCATCCTTGCAGTACGGGCATTTCTTCCCTGACCCTCAGTATGAAAATGTGCAACACATCATCTGCTGTGATTCATTTGCTACTTATGCATATGACTTTGATTTCGCCCATAATGACGGCTTCTCCAGGTATTTTATATAACACAGCCCTATGATTGATTACCTTGCAGTGAATGTTGCTATGTTAATGGAACATCTTCAATCCTTTCCCCAATTAAGGCAGAAAGCAAAGCAAAAAAAGAAAAAAAAACACATTGATTCTGATTCGCAAACACCTTTTTATGATTCACTAATATCTGTCCACTAGTGTTCTAGCTCATATGGGTAATTGGAAAGGCTCGTTAAGGTTCTCAACACAAGTCCTCCTGTTATTAAAGTTCTGCGGGGTAGAAAGTTACCGGAATCACGGTGTTACTCCATGCAGTTAATTTTCATGTTTGCTCAAGTTATACATTCATCCAGGGTAGCGGAATGAAGTAGTAACTTCTATAACCATCATATTATTGCATGGTTCGAGTGATGCATTTTATTTGTTTCCCTGTAGGAAAACCTTGCAGAAAAAATTGGTTCGTTGCAAAAGGCAACCATAATTTTCCGTTTCTGATACAAAGATTACCAACGAAAACTGATGCTCTTTATTCCAAAAATATCTATACATGAAAGCATTACAATATAAGAAACTTATGTTCTTGCTGGATGCTATCTTGATGAGCATGCCTGAGGCTCATTAGAGATAGTTAATGACACGATTTAAATTTACAGGCACACAGATCCTGCTGTTGTACAGATTGCTTTTCAATACAGTGTTGTTGAACCTGTCGAGGAGACATCGGGCAATGAAGGACAGTCATCTGCAAGGTACTTTTAACTAGCTTGTTGTATGTCTTGCACTTACTATATCAATTTCCATACTCAGATGATAAGATACTTAACGTATGGATTTGTTTCTCTAGTTGTTAATCAATCAAGCTTAAACCATTGATATTGATAGATTGGATAAGAAATTATCTAAAGTTTAACTCTTTAGCCTCCGTGCTCATCCGTCTATCTCTTTCTCTGGTGAATAATATAAAACAGGAGGGTCTCCTATTCCATTTTCCATCTAGGAAGAGAGATCTTAGTCCAACCAATTATTATTGATGCTTTGTAGCTGATAACTTGCTTAGTACCCGATGTCCGTATTGTTATTTCTGTTTTTCTGTTAATCAAATTTAATATTCATGCTTTGTGTATGTTGGCATTCTCGGTTTGTCTTGTGCTATCAGAAATCGACATCTCTCTCTCTCTCTCTCTTTGGGAGGAATCATCATTCTTTCTTGATCAAACAAATTGCCATATCTATAATAACAGGAGAAATACATAAAGACAGTAAAGACCATATTAACATCAGAGTTTTGAGCTATTCTTCCATTTTGATTTTGTTGCTTTTTTTTTTGGCCTAGACATATGTTTGCCCCTTAGAGCTAATTTTGTTCTTGTCTTTGCAGCTATACGTTTTGTCTGAAGAGGCGGTTGAGAATAAGAACAGTGCAATACCGTCCGGCTAAGAATATAAGTGAAATCTATGACAGTGTGGATCCAGAGGCTGTACTGCATATCCTTGTTCATAAGGTAACCATTTTCTTTCAGTAACATAGCATAAGGTAATAACATTATGTTCTGTTTCAAAAATATATGTGGTACCATCTTGAACTTTCCAGTGAATTGTAGTAGAAAAAATTTCTTTCAAAAAAAAAATTGAAGTAGAAAAGACCAACGTATAAAAATTGATTAGAGGTGATCAATCGCAAGATCTGTTGATTGTTAGAAATTATGCGCTACCATATTCTCTAGAGCTGATCTGGTTCTGTTGCGTTTGCTAACCATTCTTCAGGAAGTTGATATAAAAAAGGGATATCAAATTAGTTAGTTATCATTGTTGTTTGGGTATTAGTTTCTGTTAAACTTTGATAAAATGCAATGAAAAATATGGTTTTTCTCATTTAAATGGAGCTATATTATTTCTCTACGTTTATGGTCATGCCTAATTATTTTCTTAACATTTTCACCAGGTTATTTTAGAATCCTTGGATAAAGGGGTTAGAGAAGGCAGACATCAGGTGCATGCTTGGTTAGCTCTTCTTGCCGCCCGGTATAACCAGGATATGAATGATGCACGCACTCCAGTATCAAGCATTGATATTGACTTCTCGCAATGCCCTCAGCTGCAAATGATACCTCAACTTGTGTTTGCATTGTTGAGAAGTCCTCTTCTTCGTTTACATGAAGAAGGCGTCCACCCAGATTACAGGATATACTTACAATGCCTTTTCAGGTGCAGACCTTTTAAAATGTTATGCGATGGTTTGCATTGTCTCTTGCATGCAGGTTTTCTTGTACCAATTCTTACCCACAAAAATTCCAATTATTTAAAAGAAATGTTTTGTGGTGGGTTAGGTTATTCATGACACTTTATAAGAAAAATGCCTAAAACACATTTCATGTTGTTGGGGTTGCTAACTTTGGAAACAGAATTTCAAAAATTGTTCCTGATTCAATGATGGATGTCCTTTATTAATGTGAACAATTATGCTCTATTCAAGTTCACAAGTTGACTTTGAACTAATTTTTGCAGCGCACTGGATCCATCATCTCTGGCTAAAGCTATATACCCACTTTTGATTTCATATTCCACACCTGACAAGCAAGCATTCCCACGTCACACATTGAGCCGTGCTGCTCTTATCATGAGTGAGAGCCCAATATTTCTTCTGGACGCATTCACCAATCTTGTTGTCTATTATTCATCGAGTGCAGATCCTTCAATTCCATTTCCTCCTCCACATGACTGTAAGTACTCGTTTTACATTTTGTTGGGCATGTTTTGAGTAGTGCTCATATGCATTCCAAAAAAATTGAATTGCACAGGGTGGAGCAATATTGATATGATTAGAAATTCAGTCCTTATTGTTGCTGAAAACACTCTTATTCTGTATACACATCGTGTAGGTCTTTTGAGAACAACGATTAATAGATTGAAGCAGGACAGGTGTATAACACCAAAGCTGACGTTTATCCATGGAGGGAAAGATGATCCAACATTGTTTGACAGCTATCTTATCGAAGAGCAAGATGTTGATGGTTCAGGCTTTACAACTGGTTCAGGGTTTGTAGCCTTCCGCGAGAGTGTCAGGAATGTCGCAGCAGAAATTATCCAGGAAGAAAGTGGAAGCTAGTTTCGGATAGATTTCTGCAGCAAGTTGTGTCGACAGTGTCTTTTAACCCTTCTTTAGTACAGTTAACTGGATGTTACTCAGCCAAATGGGTGAAAGAAAGTACAGTAATAAAGGGGCAGGTTAAATTTTAGTTGTTTTTGTCAATATATAGCGCAATGCTTGTAGGCATGACTAGGTTTTCCTTTGGGCTCCTACTTTTTACAACAGATGAGTTTTACTTTATACAAAAAGAAAAGCACAGTGGAGATCGAGCCTGCTTTACCACCACCAGCAGCAACAACAACAAAGCCCTTTTATCCCAAGCAAGTTGGATAGGCTAAAGATGAGGACCCAACCAAAAAGGCCCAAACAAACAAGATACAAACCAACTAAAAAAACGAAGGAACAGAAACAGGGAAAAGAGAGAGAAAGAGAGAGGAGAAAAAAGAAGAGAAGGTAAAAGATCTAAGAGTAAGGTAAAAAAAAATAAAAAATTAAGGTTTCGGGATGTGGACCCACTCCCTCCTATTCATGGCTATCTTCTCAACAATATTCCATGCCTTCATGTCTCTCTTCACCGACTCTGCCTATGTCAAAGTTGGTCGACCTCGTCCTCTCTTCACATTTTCAGAGCATGGTATTATCTCACTACGCACAGGCGCCTCTTCCGGTCTTCGTTGCACATGTCTAAACCATCTCAAGTGATATTGAACAATCTTTTCCTCGATTGGTGTCACCCCTAAACTTTCACGTATGTCGTCATTCTCGACTCGATCTCTTCTTGTGTGGCCACATATCCATCGTAACATACATATCTCTGTTACACTTAGTTGCTAGAAATGCCGTCTTTTAGTTGGCCAACTTCTGCTCCATAAAGCATAGCAAGTCGGATCGCTGTCCTGTAGAATTTGCCTTTTAGCTTTTGTGGCACTTTAGTGTCGCAAAGGTCACCTGAAGCTTGACGCCACTTCAACCATCCAGCTTTAATTCTGTGGTTGACATCTTCATCGATATCTCCATTCTTATGTAGCATCGATCCTAAGTAACGAAAAATATCTTTTTTGGGTACTTACTTGGCCATCGAGGCTGACATCTCTATCATCACGCTCCGTAGTACTGAAATTACACTTCATGTACTCTGTTTTAGACCTACTTAGCCTAAAACTTTTTGACTCCAAAGTGTGACGCCATAGCTTCAACTTCTGAGCAACACCACTCCTGCTCTCGTCAACTAGCTCCACGTCATCTGCGAAGAGCATACACCAAGAGATATCACCTAGTATATCCCGTGTAACCTCATCCATCACCAAAGCAAAGAGATAAAGGCTCAAAGCCGACTCCTGGTGTAGCCCTACATGAATAGGAAAGTCAGATGTGTCCCCACTACTTGTTTAAACACTTGTCACAACATTATTGTACATACCCTTGATAAGATTAATGTACTTAGTTGAGACTTTGTGTTTTTCTAGGGCCCACCACATGACATTCCTAGGCACTTTGTCATATGCTTTTTCCAGGTCAATGAAAACCATATGTAGGTCTTTCTTTTGTTCTCTATATCTCGTCATAAGTTATTTTAGGAGAAAAATTGCCTCCATAGTTGACCTTCCAGGCATAAAGCCAAACTGGTTTTTGGTTACGCTTGTCATCTTCCTCAGGCGATGCTCGATGACCCTCTCCCATAGCTTTCTCATCAGCTTAATTTCACGGTAATTAGTACAACTTTGACCGTCTCTTTTATTTTTAAAAATTGGCACTAATGTATTGCGCCTCCCCTCTTCGGACATTTTGTTTGTTCGAAAGATAAGGTTGAATAGCTTAGTCAGCCATACTATCGTTATGTCTCCGAGATGTCTCTATACCTCAATGGGGATATTGTCGGGACCCATCGCCTTACCTACCTTCATCCTTTTCAATGCCTCTTTTACTTCATATTGTTAGATCCTTCGTACGAAACCTCTGTTGTTATCATCGAAGGACTCGTCCAACTCTAAGGCTAAGCTCTCGTTCTCCCCGTCGAGCCTGCTTTACCAGGTTGATAAATTTTCGAAAGCTCAGATTTGGACAGATATCTGTGCTGTCTGCTGTGTAAGTTTTGAAAATATGTATCAGTCTGGCTTGATTCACGCCACTCGTCGCGTGAATGAAGCTAAACCCACTGCCGTTTCCATATGGTAGATTTCTCCTTTACATCTTCTTGATAATACAGTGTAGTTTTGTGCTTGCTATATTTTTTTTATAGAAATTGAGATCTCGTCAAATTGACACCAGTGCTTCTTTTTGACATGGAAAGCTGCTGGAATGGGCCTTTGCGGCCACTCCAGCCAAATAGGGACAAGATCGTTTTTGACACTTCCTACCTAGCCGGTACTTCTCTGCTTCCTCGTCCGCTTCGTGGTTCTAGTGCGTTTCAAGGTTCAGGTTTAGGTTCAGGTTGCAGACACAGCGTGAACAAACTGATCTGGGTCGTCATGGATTTCTGAACCTGTCTGTATCTTCCACCAGAAACTCAAGATTTCAGTCGACAACATGAAAATAATTTATTCCGTAATACAGATACAACGTGAAGAAAGAATAACTCAACTCAAGCAAACTGTCCGCAACACATGACACGCAAATACGTTTATATATTAGTGACTACATGAACACAAACGTAGCTTTCTCCATAATAAACGTGATAAGTGAGAGGTGAAAAGTTGGCACTGCCAGGCGCCAGCGCAAAGTTACTACGGTGGCTCCCCTACTCCTGACGCCATATGACTGGATTCATATCGATCAATCCTGCACTCAGACGATCATCGCAGCGGCCACACCCAGGAGCACGGCTGGCCACGCGTACGGCACGGTAGTTGCGCCGGCATTATGCTCCGCCGCAGGAGGCGATGGAGCGGGCGCCTCCTCGCCCCAGTCTGGCATTTCGCGAGGCGCGGTGGCAACTGACGACGACGGCGCCGGCGCCGGCACTGGCGCCGCGGTGGGAGACGGGCCGGTTGGAGCCGCCGGAATCGGAGGAGGGGCGTGGTCTCGGTGGTGCCTCCCGCGCGCCCACTTCGACTCAACCGCTGTCACGGCCGGCGCGGCGAGCGCCACGACCACGAGCACCAGGGGCAGGAACGCCAAGAAACCCCTCGACAACTGCAACGCCATCGGAGCCCGGAGCTTTCTGGGTTGCAGGTAGTAGCAACACGAGACAAGAGAGGACAGGGTAACTGGGTAAAGAATGCACGAATTTGTCGCCGGATCAAGAGCTTTGTACGCAGATCGGTGTGTGAGAATGGCAAGCGTTTGATGGCGATGAGAATATGGAATGCGAGTAATGCGATTTCAGAGGCTTTGATGAGGTAGGCGTTAATTCCTCGTCTCAGAGCTGCGCGCTAGAGATTTGGCTGTCGTAGTGCGCCTGTGCGTGTGATAAGTGGGAAATTTGCTGCCGGAGGCTTGAAAATCTGGTACCATGGCACGCGGTTGTGATCTTTGACATATTAAAAAAAAAGGTTACCAAAAGTTTAACCATAAGATATTTAATTTTCCAGGAAGGAAAAATAATCTGACAGCTGTGGGATTTGAACCCACGCCCTTTCGGACCAGAGCCTAAATCTGGCGCCTTAGACCACTCGGCCAAACTGTCAATTGTAACAAATGATAAAAAATTGGATTTAAAAATAATAATTGTAAGATAATTTTCCAGGAAGGAAAAAAAAATTGACAGCTGTGGGATTTGAACCCACGCCCTTTCCTGGCGCCTTAGACCACTGGGCCAAACTGTCAGTTGTATCAATTAATATTTATTAACGTATATATTCTTGCTGGTTCCCTATTACGTTCTTTGCAAACATATTAGAACCTGTTCGTAGGCTCTGAGTTGAATAACTTTTATCATCTCTCGACTTGGTACATCCATTGGGTTCATAGCTTTGGAGTTTTATATTAATTATCAACGTATATATTAATAACTTGGTACGTTCTTGTCAAAATCGGAGAGAGAGAGAGACAGCTGACGCATGCAACCTAAGTTGCGTGGAATAATTAATCGATGATTTGAAAACACATCAATCTTCAAAAAATTCTCTCATAACTGCTATACTTATATTATTTGATTATTTTATTCATCATGATGTTTTACTGACAATATGATCTGTAAGATTTTTTCGTGATGAAAGGCACATGTCCCCCCCTCCCCATAGACACATTGAAAATTGTTCAGAATATAAATACAACATATAATTTCACAACGACAATAATTTATAATTAACGAGACCTTGATTGTGTAGGAAAAGAATTAAAAGTGGTAGCTAAAGTTGTAAAAAAAGAATACGGAGGCGGTAGTAGTTGCATAAGAGTTGATGCGATACGGGCCCTTGTTTTGGCTCATCGGCTACTTCCAGTTACTGGATGAACGTTGGGTGGGTCTGACATGAAAATGACGATCAAGCACATGGACGCGCGGCACATTTTATCCAGCAGCGAACATTTATTTAACTAGTTGCAGAAGAGACGATGCGATCCTGGCCCCTGTCCGGCTCATTTTTCTGACCAGAGTATACGTACGTCATGTACGTATAAGCCATTCACATCGACAACAGCTCCAGGCTCCAGGAACCGCTTGCCTACCCAAGCAAAAGCTCTTTTTCCATGCTTTGTCAAGCCTCAGGGGTCAACCGCTTGACGCATCGCTCGAGCTGGCAGCTACTTGTGTCCCCGTGGCGTGGACGCCCGCACCCGCAGTCCGCAGCCGTCTCGGGGGACACACGGAAACACCGCCCGACCGACGACGGAGTTAAACAATAACGAGATTCTTCAGTTCTTCACCCGCGCGCCACGCGATTCCGTACCCAAATAGCCAATACTAAAGGGGAGACAGCGAGCGTAGACTGGGTCACGCTAGCTAGTAGTACTACTATGCTCGCCGCGAGGCGCATGCCGCAGCGGCAGCGCACGGCCGGAGACTCGTCACGGGTCCACGGCTCCGGCCTCCGGCCGGGAGAGTGCGTCGCGCGAGCGGGACGTCGCGGTCCAGGAGTGAGCTGTTGCCCGCTAAGCGATGCGATTGTGCGTGCGATCGATGCAGCAGCATATACTAGGGCGTGTAGGTGTGCGACCAGGAAAAATTGGCTGCGTGCTTCTGCGAGTGGGTGACTGCGTCGCGCGGTGACATGTCCGCCGTGGTGGGCGTCGTCGTACGATCGCTAGCTGTCGCGCGGAATCAGAGCGAGGAGGCAGGGGTTGTACTCGTTCCGGTCCAGGAGATGGCGACGGCAGGTGATCCGCTGATGACGGTCGTAAAGAGCGTGTCACAATGGACACTTAGCTTTTTTTTAAGATAATAGAAAGATTGCATTAATTCTAGTCTTGGCTTTTAAAGAAGCTACAGTTTCACTGGCCTGGACTCCTAAAAAAGTTACAGCCTAATACAATCACCGATAAAAATCGGCCCACATCAGAAGTACATCACGCACACTAATAAACAAAAAACCTAAAAAAGAAGAAAAGAAATATATAAGAGACAGCTAACTCTTTAATGGTTGCTTCTAAGCTACTTCTTAGCTATCTCTTAGAATTGTTTAAGAATTGATGTGATAGAGCTAGCTCTTGCTAACTCTTCTTCAAGAGTCAGTACTGTCGCATCTCTTCTCTTTTTCTAATAAACAATTCTAAGAGATAGCTAAGAGGTAGTCTAGAAGCAACAACTAAGAAACTAGTTGTCTCTTATATATTTTTTTTCCCTATAAACAATTTTAAGAGTTAGCTAAAAAACGACCATTTGCCATGCCCTAATAAAACGTACGCTTATCTCCTAGACTAGATTCCCGCTATGTTCGGCTTTACGGCTTGCCGAGTTCGCGCACCCGACAAGTCAAATCGACTTCGGCTATATCAAACTGTGAATAATTCAGAGCAAGAAAGAGAGATTAGTCCGTCGTGGGCTACAAAATTGTCCAATCATGATCGACCAAGCGTTTGTGTGAATTCTTTTCAAAGGACCTTGAGGGCCCGTTTGGCAAGGAGTTGATTCAGAAGCATAATTGCAAAGTTGTACCAAACGATGATGTTGTCAGGAGATGTGATTCTTGGCTGATTCAGTGAAGGGATTCAACTGGGTGTTGAACCTTATTCTGATTTTGATTATGTGAAGTGATTCTCTGTCCTCATTTCAAGAAGTTATACTAGAGAATTATTTCTCTTCAGAAAATCACTTTTTTTTTTGAAGCAACCAGAAGATCAGTTTTTCAGGAGAATCTCTACCAAAGCACTTCGCCTGAGTTTAAACAAAGGTCAAACTTTATAAGTAGAACCAGAACTTGGGTCTAGTACATGCCAATAGCAGAGCTTTGAAGTGGAGTAGTATGAACCAAGCACATGCCCTATTACGGAAATCCGAAAAACCGCCCCTTATGCTTGTTGGGGGACACCGAAAGAGCAATCTGCGCACTACCATGGCTCCACGTACTTTGGACTGTCCTGTCTGACTTGTTAAACACCGGAAGAAGAAGGAGGAAAAAAAAAAGGGTTTCGGAGTAGCACGAAAAGGAAAGCGGTAGCCCGTAGCGTATCCCACTCCCCCATGCGCGGTAGCTCGTGTGACCTTTTTCCGCCGATAACTACATCCAATGATCTACGTTCAAAATCCAAGGCTCGACACGGACAGAGACCGCTCACGCGTTTTGTCGATCGGGTAAACGAGCTGGGGATCAAAAGGCTGGGACCATGGACAAACGGCACTTCACTATCAGGGAACCTGTTTGTGCGTTATGGTGTTTAGTTCTATCGTGAGTAGACTTGCCTCCCCTGACACAAGAAAAGTCCGACAGTGAACAATTTAATTTAGAAATGGTCGTTCAACACCGAAATTCAGGGGCTTTGTTTTTAACCAAA
The DNA here is from genome assembly GCA_000970635.1 of Eragrostis tef. Classification (NCBI taxonomy): domain Eukaryota; kingdom Viridiplantae; phylum Streptophyta; class Magnoliopsida; order Poales; family Poaceae; genus Eragrostis; species Eragrostis tef. Next base: position 18,245 of record LAPY01000158.1, on the reverse strand, counting down.
GGCGCCGGGCACCCAAACCAACTATTTGAGTGTTTACCATTTTGCAGATTTTTTTCAGATGTCTCCGATAGAATTCGTCAATAGTACTCTCTCGTGTTTTTTGGCGGTAAATCAATACTCTTAGTATTATAGCTAACTAACGTACTGAACGTTTATCTTTTGTTCGTCTCTGAATAGTTGGTTACTTGGTTTCCAAATCCATCTTCCGCACTTTAGCAATCAGAATCCCAAATGACAAACCGTTTTGGGACCAAAGATTGAGAGTTGACTTTCCATGCAGTCAACGCAAGTTGGATCCTTGTTTTGTTATCTCCATACGTTTCATGGAACCATAAGCACTCGACCCAGACATTATAAACGCCTTTAGCAAGATCTCTCTTGATTAGACAGAAGATCGCATATGCACCACGCATCATGTAAAGGATGGGATATTGTACAGACATATAAATTTATGAACGTCACTTTACCTCTTCTTAATTGAACGTATGAAATTCACAAGAAATGGAATATTTAAGAATCTTATGGAATTGTTACGGCATAGGAGTTCGATTGTGGCGAAAAAAGTCAGAAAATTTTGATTTTTATTTTGCGGCAAAAAAAGTCAGAAAAGTTCGATTTTCTGTTGCGTTGAAAAGCTTGAAATCTACTTTATGTTAAAGAGGTCGTCCACGTAATTTTTTTAGAATTACACAATACAACGCAGACGCTCACAACACGCACGCACACTCACCCCTATGAACACACGTACGCAAATCCTACCCCTATGAGCACCTCCGAAGGACTGAGCACCCGACAGATCTGGAGATTCCTGAAGTCACTAAAGGCGCCTCGTTATCGACGGGAACGCCGCTTACCACTTAACGCATAACGTCGGTAAGTCCTAGAAAATTCGGTCCCACCGAGAGTCGGACCTAGGACCTCAAAGGTGTTACTCGGGTGCCTTAACTATTAGGCCAAGACCCCTTTCACAGGTCATCCACGTAAATGTTCAAAATAGTGGTGAATTTCTTGATAATTGTATTGCTGCTTGTGGTTGAACCCATGTAAATCATTTCATTGGTCCCAACTCCTAATATCTCTGAAATTAATTGTGTGATGAGGGGTTAATCTTCCCCCATGCGCGGTAGCTCGTGTGACCTTTTTCCGCCGATAACTACATCCAATGATCTACGTTCAAAATCCAAGGCTCGACACGGACAGAGACCGCTCACGCGTTTTGTCGATCGGGTAAACGAGCTGGGGATCAAAAGGCTGGGACCATGGACAAACGGCACTTCACTATCAGGGAACCTGTTTGTGCGTTATGGTGTTTAGTTCTATCGTGAGTAGACTTGCCTCCCCTGACACAAGAAAAGTCCGACAGTGAACAATTTAATTTAGAAATGGTCGTTCAACACCGAAATTCAGGGGCTTTGTTTTTAACCAAAGGCGCCGGGCACCCAAACCAACTATTTGAGTGTTTACCATTTTGCAGATTTTTTTCAGATGTCTCCGATAGAATTCGTCAATAGTACTCTCTCGTGTTTTTTGGCGGTAAATCAATACTCTTAGTATTATAGCTAACTAACGTACTGAACGTTTATCTTTTGTTCGTCTCTGAATAGTTGGTTACTTGGTTTCCAAATCCATCTTCCGCACTTTAGCAATCAGAATCCCAAATGACAAACCGTTTTGGGACCAAAGATTGAGAGTTGACTTTCCATGCAGTCAACGCAAGTTGGATCCTTGTTTTGTTATCTCCATACGTTTCATGGAACCATAAGCACTCGACCCAGACATTATAAACGCCTTTAGCAAGATCTCTCTTGATTAGACAGAAGATCGCATATGCACCACGCATCATGTAAAGGATGGGATATTGTACAGACATATAAATTTATGAACGTCACTTTACCTCTTCTTAATTGAACGTATGAAATTCACAAGAAATGGAATATTTAAGAATCTTATGGAATTGTTACGGCATAGGAGTTCGATTGTGGCGAAAAAAGTCAGAAAATTTTGATTTTTATTTTGCGGCAAAAAAAGTCAGAAAAGTTCGATTTTCTGTTGCGTTGAAAAGCTTGAAATCTACTTTATGTTAAAGAGGTCGTCCACGTAATTTTTTTAGAATTACACAATACAACGCAGACGCTCACAACACGCACGCACACTCACCCCTATGAACACACGTACGCAAATCCTACCCCTATGAGCACCTCCGAAGGACTGAGCACCCGACAGATCTGGAGATTCCTGAAGTCACTAAAGGCGCCTCGTTATCGACGGGAACGCCGCTTACCACTTAACGCATAACGTCGGTAAGTCCTAGAAAATTCGGTCCCACCGAGAGTCGGACCTAGGACCTCAAAGGTGTTACTCGGGTGCCTTAACTATTAGGCCAAGACCCCTTTCACAGGTCATCCACGTAAATGTTCAAAATAGTGGTGAATTTCTTGATAATTGTATTGCTGCTTGTGGTTGAACCCATGTAAATCATTTCATTGGTCCCAACTCCTAATATCTCTGAAATTAATTGTGTGATGAGGGGTTAATCTGTTGTCTTCTCAATTGTTTTTTGTTGAGACCGACGGAGCTTATATATTTTTATTTTATTTCTGACTCAACATAATTGTTCCAGAAAACACAACCCAAAATAAAATATATCAAAATAATTTTAGGATCTGTGACAAGAGATAGGGAGAGGAACTAAAAACATGTAACCTTCTATGTATTATTCTACCCATTGAAGCTTAGCCCTCCATTTTACTCTGAACTCAGGCCCTGCTAGAGCAGTGCTCTAGCATTAGAAATTCATGTTGACTCAAAACTCAGGAAACCGGACCTCATCTAATATCCCAAGTCCCAATGCCAACTTGGTGTTGTAGGACCTTCTGGGAATGTGCTGCCTTCTGGGACGGTGGTACCTCTTCTGATATCTTACGTTAGTACGAATGTAACTCAGGAGTGTACCTCTTGGGAAAAAAAGAAGGACAAATGGAATAATAAATATGTAGAACTGAATATAGCTAAACAAAAACCTATGACAAGATTGCAGGACGATAATAAGACTGACCCGGTCCTCCTCCCCAAGTCTAACACACGTCGCAGTGCCGCACCATGCAACCCCACCTCCGAGTTTTCCACAAAACGAGAAAAGAAAAATTCTCCCCAACCAACTCGATCCCCGCAACGATCACCATGTCAAACACTCAACAAAAACAACGCGCATCCCGTCATCCTATATAACCTTACGTGTACCATACAGGCGTTCTCACTCTGTTCCAGCTCGACCGACGCCTGCCTCCAACCCCAAGTCACTCACTCGATCCGCACGCACGCCGCCATGGCCGAGCTGGCCCCCGGGTTCCGGTTCTACCCGACGGAGGAGGAGCTGATCTGCTTCTACCTCCGGAGCAAGCTCGACGGCCGCCGCAGCAGCGACATCGAGCGCGTCATCCCCGTCGCCGACCTCTGCGCCCACGACCCATGGGAGCTCCCAGGCACGTCGAGTTCATTCGATCCACAAACATAACCTTGCGCCATTGAGCCGAGGGGATTGCATTTCCAGTTTAATTAAGTAAGTCTAATGGTTTCCGCTGATCATTCGGTTTGCAGAGGTTCACCGTGGCGAGTTCGCCGGCGGCGAGGAGCCGTGGTTCTACTTCTGCCGGCGTCAGGAGCGCGAGGCGCGGGGCGGG